>JAOEHI010004739.1:0-37417 GCA_025447815.1 Percopsis transmontana | reverse complement strand
TATATAGAGAGATAGAGAGAGAGAGAGAGTGAGAGAGAGAGAGAGAGAGAGAGAGAGAGAGAGAGAGAGAGAGAGAGAAAGAGAAAGAGAAAGAGATATATATATATATATATATATTCTGGGCAGACCTGGGCTGCGGTTGAATAGTCCTATGTCTTTTCCTAATCACCTTTCCTTGACCTCGCTTGAAAACGTCATGAGGTCCAGGAAAGATGTGAAGGAGAATTCATAAAGACATAGGAAAAGAGAACCTGACTGCACTTACATTAGGCTACGTAATTATGCGACAGCGGATGTTATTGACGTGGGGATCTGCAGTGGTGAAACGACAAAGTTCCGAAGATGGACTACTAAAAGCGCATCTTAGATACTTTGTGTTCTTACCGTGTTGTTTCATGCAGGCTATATAAACGTGGACAACCTGATGAAAAATATTACCATTACCAACGTTGGAATTGAAAGAAAAAAGGAATATAGCCTACCAGTCACAAAAGTGAAACGAAATGGTTGTCACATTGAGAATGTTGATCGTTTGTTTTCGTGGATGCTTTAAATGTTGCTGCCACAAGGAATTGTGGGACGGCATTATCTCCTTACCTTTTGTAAAGGATGGTCCAGTGTACCCTATGCTAAAGGAGATAAAAAAAGGATACATTAAATCACCTTTTCTTAGCATTTAGAGAATTCGACCAGCTCTTGTCATGGCTGCCACTTTTCACTTTTCTTTTCACTCAGTTAGGAACCTTTCTAAGCAAAAAAAGACCGCAGCTGCCCTGATTCCAGCTGTTGCAATGCCTGCTGTGAGAGGTGTTTATTTTGCATGCTGGGTTAGAAGTGTAGAAGCTTCATGAGAGTATAATACTGCTGTAGAAAACACTCAGCGGTAATACGCAAAAACACTGGCCTAGTCATTTGAGCTTTTAAAGTAATACAAATCCATTAGAGGTTGTAGGGTATGATTTCAATGGTGTCATTGCCATTATCTATCATTTCAAGGTGAGATTAAAGTTTGATTAAAAGTAATCTATTCACTCTTTTCAGCTTGACATTTATTTGTGAGCTAGGGTAAAAATGTGTGGTTTGTGCTATAACCCAAAGTTCAATGTACTGTACCTTTAAGAGGTCATTTATAAAAGCCTGTTAAGCAATTTGTAAATGATGATTGTGTGGGTGTGTGGGTGGGTTTCCCTTCCAGGATGCATGGAGCGACAGTGAAGGTCATGTGTCGCTGGACAGCCAACAAGACTACCAGCTGCTACAAAGCAGACAGACTGCTGAAGGGTTCTATCTGCTATTCAAAAGACCCTTCAGCACCTGTGACCCCAAGGACTACGTTATAGAGGTTAATGAAGTCTGGAGCTATAGCTCACATCATTGTGTTTCTGTGTGTGTAAATCACATCACCACTAAAGACTACAGCGTGTAGTAGAATCGAGTATCGTTAGATATTTTAAACACACTGGGTATTTCTAGTAGTACACTGTATGCAAAATATCTGAACAGAACTGTTTTGTCCCCTGTCACCATGGAATCCATATGCTGAGAGAAACTACTTTAATTAAAAGCTGCGCCACCATTCTGACTGAACAAAGGCAAAGCCCATGCAGTGTGTATTCTTTTTCATTCGGGGAACTCATTTATGCTCATTATCACCCACTTGTGGCCATAATTTAGACCCTCCCACTTCAAGTGATATACAAGTGATAATAGAATGAATTATCTTTGTTAATAATTTAATTAATCACTGGAAAGCTTTCCCTCAGTCCCAATCTAAAGAACAGCCTTCATGGTGTAGTAATAATGAAAGAAAGCAGAGTGTTTAAGAGTTTAAAGTGTATATTACTACCTCTTTATGCCGTGTGTGCAGGTGAGCATTCATGTGTGACTCCCTGACACATGAATGATTATAGATATAGCCATAACATTTTAATAATGTTGTCAGTGAGATTGCTTGATGTGTGCTAAGAGGGACAAAAGCCCTATTCGGAGAGGATTCGTTTTACATGGGGAGGTTGGGTAATGTAATTATTACCAGTTTCTCAGTGATTTTAGTCCCGTCCGAATGTGCCATTTCCGTCACAGTTATACGGACTGTGCACTCCCGTCAGTAAAGGTTACGGTGCCTTTTACCTTCTGTAAAACAAGCAGTAGAAATAACCTCAGGTTAATATGTAAATATTTCCTCATATCCTGTGGAAAAGGAGTTTTTCACACATTCTCAGGTATGGAGGCGCTCAAGGAGGCATTTAGTTTCATCATGCATGGCACGGATACCTTGAGTAGGTCAAGTCTGTGGCAGATGTCCAACACCTGAGGTGGTTAAGTACCATTTGTTTAAACTGTTTTTGAAAGCGACATTCACCCTAAACTGAAATTCCTGTATGGACAAAGTTTCAGCCCTTGTTTGAGCCCTTGTTTTCGAGTTATGAGCAGCGAAAGCTACGCATTGTACGTAAATCGAGTAGCCACTCCCATCTCTGTTATTTATACCGAGATTTCTCATCCCATACGAATCAGCCATAAATATTACAGACGTCCTGTGGTAAAATGACATTGCCCCACCTCCCCATGTAACTAATCCCGTCCGAATAGGGCTTAAGTATCCCTTTAAGGCGTTTTAAAACATTTGCTATTTGAGCTCTGCTATGTAGGTCTACTTACAAAACGGTAAATGTTTCTCGCTCTCCGATTGGCCAGGAGGGCACTGTGCATGTGATCTATGGGCTGTTGGATCGACCAATCAGCTCGCTGGAGCAGCTGAACCTGTCGCGGATCCAGACAGGGGTGCAGAGGGTGTTGATGCTGCGCCCTGACACGCCGCCCCCCTCTCTGCCCCCAGACGTGCAGAGTCTGGACGTGCTCGCCCCGGACGTCACCATCCCGGACCAGGAGACCACCTACTGGTGCTTCATCCAGCAGCTGCCCGACCACATGCCCAAGAACCACATCGTCATGGTGAGGGGATATGAGCATGATGATGACGATAACCAATTAAAGCTGCCATCCACAACTTTTTAGCTGAATGTTCTTTCTTACTTTTTGTGACGATACACTCATTAAGTCGTCCATAAGTCTCATTTAAGGGTTTTCTGTATGTTATGCAATATAACATAAATGATAATGCATGGGTTATGACCAATATGGTATAAGGAATAATAAGGCTTGGCTGCTTTAAGTAAAATGTTTCTTAGAAATGACCATAGGTTTGTATGTCATAGAACACTAAAAACATGTTTTTACCTAAAGTTATAATGCACTATGAGCACCATAGAAAGTGTCAAGTCAAGTCAAGTTATACAGTCCTTAATCACATCACAGTCTCAAAGGCTGTTAACTAAAATGGACAACAATGACACGAAAACAAACCAACGATCACGTTCTCCTGTCTCCATCAGTATGAGTCAGTTGTAACCCCCGGCAACGAGGCCATCGTGCACCACATCGAGGTGTTTGAGTGTTCCCCGGACATCCAGAACGTTCCGCAGTACAGCGGCTCCTGTGACGACAAGATGAAGCCGGGAAAGCTCAACTACTGTCGACACGTCCTGGCTGCCTGGGCCATGGGCGCAGAGGTATTTTGACAGACAGACAGACAGACAGACAGATAAAGAGGTAAACAGACAGGAACACAGATGGTTAAAGAGAGTCAGTCAGGGAGACAGATGTTCCCCTGTTGACATTTGGGAGCACTTGAGTGGGGTGGTTTCATCATGACTATTTACTGGGGGCGGGGGGGCCTGCCTGTAGGCATCCTTGAGCAAGATGCCTGACCCCTATCTGCTCCATGGAATACTTGTAATTGTACTCATTGTAAGTCGCTTTAGATAAAAGCGTCCACTAAATGACCTAATGGTAATTACTCTCAGCTAATCAGCACACTATCTAACTGATCATTCATTTGAAAGCGATCACATTCTTTGACTTTCAACAGACGTTTTAGTTGTATTTTTCACTTGGAAGAACAACACCACTACCAATTCCACTAGTAGCAACTCAAATTGCTACGTATTTTGCCATACAAATCTCATATGCAGCCTTAAGTACCATATAAAGCACAAAAAGGAACGAAGAGAAGGAATAGTGAACTATACAAAATGGTAGCGTTTTACGGCTCTGTGTTGTACACTGCATCGGAGCCAGTGCAGCCCCTCTCTGATTGGATTATAAACCAGCCAAACAAAATTAAGCAGGAAGTCTTGGGTGGGCTGTGAAGAAGAGATTAGGCCTGTTTCGTCACCTCTTAATAGTGCTTAGGAAGTATTGCGATATGTTCTTCTTACTGAACTAGGTCAAATATGACTAAAGAAATAAAGAAATAAATCAGAACTCATTGATAACAATGTGGTTTGACATCCATGGGGGCGGCATGTCTCTGTAGATAAATAAACTGATTTCAACATCAAAAGCATGAACCAGGCAAACAGAACGAGTATTACAGAAAATAAAACGCAAAACCTTGTATTATCAGTTTAGAAACAACAACCGAGAACTATAGAAACACTAGAACTAAAACTATCGAACACCACGAAACGAAGCATATGTATGGTACAGGTTTTGAAGTATTTTTAATCAGTAGCAGAAAATCCAGATTTATTATATACACAGACAGAAGTGGATTGCTTTCAGTGACATTTTGGATAAAGATTAAATATTTAATTCTCTTTAAAGTAGTCATTTTGAATCTGTAGATAAATCAGGTGTATAATGATGTATGTGTATGTGTGTGTGTAGGCATTTTACTATCCTCACGATGCAGGCCTGCCTCTGGGCGGGCCGGGCTCCTCAAGGTTTCTACGTCTGGAGGTCCATTATCACAACCCCCTGCTGTTGTCTGGTAAATATACTCTGTGTGTGTATATATATTTATATATATGAACACATATGGACCCCCTCATTTGTCCTCCCTGGAAGCAGATTATTTGAAGTCCTGCAGAACCACAGCTGTGGATCATTTTTCTAACTCGTCACCATGGATACGAGCCATCTCGACATCCTCCTGTGCTCCCTGATAACTGACGCCTGTACTAAACCTACATGCCGCAGGATTCTGCTTTATTTACATTCCCTTTCTGTTCTTTCCCTTTATAATTTGCTGTTTGATTCACTTTTTCTTCAACTCGTGTGTTTCTGTGTACACATCTTATCCATCAACCATGTCTTTTTCAGTCTGATTAATTTCCACTCCAAACCTAATTTCGTCTGCACTTCCAACAACTCTTATCCGATTCTGTTTTATCTTTTTTAAAGCCAGTTATTTTATCTTTTTTTTTCCTCCCATCTCCGAGTTCTCTTCTGAGTTGACCTCACTTCTGTAATGTCAAGCCTCCTCTGAAACGGGAGTTCTTCAGATACTGCCATAAACTAACATAACTGGCATTCTCTCTTGTATTACGGTCTATTATTCAATCCAGCATTAAATGCGGACAATTAAAACGAAGTGCGGAAGACCATGTAATGTCCATTATGTTTTTAAGGTAATAGCCCATTTAAACAGAACATGGCACATAGAGAGTTACAGTGGCCAAGACTTCATTTTACTGAACATTTCACTGGCAATAATGTGGAACATTAGGGGAGAGGAAACAGTTTTTCCCATTCAGTGTGGAACTTTATAAAGGCCAAGATCTTTATTAGACCTTCAGAACAGCAACAGCAGATGTAGCAACAGAACTGATTAGAATTTACAAGGACACACCCTTTCTACCCATTTAGTTCTATGGATTAAATCTCAGAAACATCTCCCCTCAGTTAAAAAAAAAAAGCAAAAAGAATCCCTTCTTAAATCCATCCCTTAAAAGGTTCAGTACGCAACTGTGGAGAATTTAGAAAGAATTAGAAAAAATCAGAAGACTAAAGATTTAACCAATCAGATGCAAGTAACAGGGAGGGAATGCCTTTTAAATCCGACTAACGGTGTGTTCAGTTAGCATTTAGTTTTTATATGTTAAATGAACTTGAAATGGTGCAGAACTGAATGATTAGCATTGAGAAGTTGGGTTTTGGAGTGGATAATGCTCATAAAGAGATTGTGTTCTGTCACTCTCCTGACCGCTGGTTGCACTTTAAATAGTTGCTTGCTTAATTCGTCAAATTTACCTACAGCAGCTTTAGGATTTCTTGCTTATGTGGTTGTTAGTGTGTACCTTATCATACTTGACTGAAAATCCACAATGCTTGGTTAAGGCCCTTTGGAATAAGGGATACAGTATAGGCCAGGGAAGGTAATGCCACATGTTGTCCACACAGGCAGGCGTGACGCATCAGGAATACGCCTGCATTACACTCCCAGCCTGCGACCGTACGATGCAGGCATCATGGAGCTGGGCCTTGTGTACACACCTGTAATGGCTATTCCTCCCAAACAACACAACTTCTACCTGTCAGGATACTGCACTTCTAAGTGTACCCAGACTGTACGTATGTTTCTATTAGATTATCAAAGTATGCCGTCTTTTATCGTGGCGCCATTAAACACAAAATAGTGTGATATAAACAATACGTAGTAGTATTTAATAGCAAACAAAAGACAAGTCTACATTGATGGTTCTTTAACCGTCTAAACCTACAGGTCAATTCAGTGACACATTTATGCCATAACTAGTTATGGAAACACTAAATATTTTAGTCACTGTGAGTTTGTTTTATTGCCCATTCCAGATAGCCGTTCAACTTGTAATTCTGATTGTATAATAATCTGGTGTCTAGGTGCGACAAAGATATTCAGGTGTTTTACATTAAACAGCGGTGACTGGTCCACCAGAAAGGATAGGCAAAACTGAACAGAGTATAAGCGTGCACATTGGCGTATGTACTGTGTACAGTTTGAAAGTGATCACTTATACACTTACTAACTGTAGGTGGTTTATCGTATTGTCTCTCGCTTCCCTGCATTTCCAGGCCTTGCCAGCAGGGGGGATCTACATCTTTGCGTCCCAGTTGCATACCCACTTGGCCGGGCGCGGGGTGAGGACAGTTCTGGTTAGGGGAGGCCGGGAGCTGGAGGTTGTCCAGGAGGACAAACACTTTAGCACACATTATCAGGTAACGCAACATAGCTACCTAGAGACACATTTAGAGAGTAACGGTAATTCGAGAAAAGACACTAGAGCTAACTAAATACAAGTTCAATTTGATGATCATGGACATAACTATGTTTACAATTAAGTCATTTAGACACTTTTATCCAAAGTGACTTACAAAGAGTACAATTACAAATACTGCATGGAGCAGGTAGGGGTTAGGCATCTTGCCCAAGGATGCTTACAGGTAGGCCAACCCCGGGGCTCAAACCCACGACCTTCCGGCTGGGAGTCGAACACCCAGACCACACTATCCTGCCCCACACATACACGTCCTGTTTACATACATGCACATATCCCACTATTATTCAGAACGTTCTCAATGTGGATATTTCAAAGAACGGTGGAATATGACAATATGTGTGCACGTAGAGCTGAGAACACAGGAAAGGGAACCGAGGGCGATTCTTTTGTCCAAAGGCTAATGTTTGTCTTCTGTGCTCCATTTCACAGACTATCAGGATTCTACAGAGAATGGTGAATGTTTTACCTGTAAGTATAGTTTATTATTAGTATCATTATTAAATCCTTAATATTCTGAAAGAGGGTTTGATTACCAATTGTACTTGAATGCAATGGCGTGAATGCAACAAGATTATATGAAGGTATAATTTTCCTATATGCCACAGCTCACCTGCTTTTGTTCGATTTACAGAATTTGTATTATTATAACAATGAGAATTTGGATTGCCTACTAGCTCAGTTAAATATTTTACATCGGCTATTTTTTTCACAGATGAGTTTTTCCACAGCTACAACCTCAAAAAATTGCACTAAGTGAACTAACAGGAAATACAATATTCAATCTGTTTTTATTTATTTTATTTAGCCTTTATGCAGGTGAAGTCTAGTTGAGATTAAAATCTCTTTATTAATCGCCACCTGGCGAAGAAGCAACAAAAAACAACATACAGCAAGGGTTCAAGCAGAATAGACAATAGTTGTACATACATACAAGCCTCTTAAATTGTAAAAAATAAATGTTATAAACAAAGACACTGACCAATACTCATGAGCTCCATATTGTTTAGGGTTCATACAAATTTTCTGTGAAAAATAAAGTCAGTCAATTTAAATTAGTTATGAAGAAGGTCCCAAGCTTAAAATAAAATAAATTAAATATGTTAAATAAGTGGAAAGTTTTCATAATTTCATAGTCTAGGTGCAAGAAAGAAAAAATACCTCAGCATCAAGTGGTTTAATCTACCAGTCGGAGCTAAATGCAGAATAGCGCCCCCACTAGCTCAAATGCAGTCTCACATGCTACCACCTTACTTATTGTACTGACTCTACTGTAGGTGTCGCCAAAATGACCTTAATTAAAAAGTGTAGCTTTAATGGAAAAGAGAGGTGAACTCTAAGGACGTCTAAAACATTTTCCATGGATAGTGTAGAACAGCTTCATTATATAATGCATGTTTCAGCAGTGGAGTGAAAACAGGGACATACTCTGTAACGTCAGGGTATTGTGCCGTCAACCTGCAGGGTACCCAGGAAGTACCCAGCAACTTCATTAGCAGGTAATGCACACATGCCCGGCCCCGCCATGTGCAGGCAAGTCTTTTCCTGTTCATTCCCCCCCACACACACACACACACACACACTCACTCACTCACTCAACACATTTCTCTCCCAATTTCTCCCCCTGATGTGACCAAGTAGTTCTTCCCTCCCTGGCACCTGATGATGGTTTATCTCTAAAAACTAGACCTGCATTTTTAATGTACAACCAGATGTCGCTGTAACAGGAATATATAAAGCAATCCGATTGTGTCTTTATTATTAGCCACTGCCGAGCACAGCAGAGAAAAGACGGGTCACTCGCCCCATTTTAATTATTGTCATTTGCATATTCGTCCAGAAGGAGCAAGGTCTCTGACCGTATGCTACTTTTGGCAGGTGATACACCCTGCGTTCCACTGAAATCTGACAACATACTCGGTGGAAGTGCAAAGAAATGACCATTCCTTTGACCAATATTTCTCTTTCCCTTAACATTTCTTAAATAAATAAACAAACGTCATAGTAACACGGCTGCGCACATAATGAACATATATTTTATATCATTGACCTAATGTAGTAGCTTTTATGTTGAATGATTTTCTAAAAACGTATCTTTTTATATATATATAAAAAGATAAAATATATATATTTTTTCGACACACCAAGTTAGACAACTAGCCTGTACTGTAGCTAGCTAGACATCTTTGCTAGATAAACAAAACAAACAAATTGGAAGTGGCAACTCGCAACTTCCGAGTAAGCGCCAACAAGGCTGCTTACTCAAGCTAGCTGTGTCCATCTTGTGTCTCATGGCCTGTCTAGGTTCCAGGGAACAGAGCAGTGCGTGTGTGCACAGGTGGGTGTGACCGAGCAGTACTCCAGGATCCAGTGGGACACGTTCAGCACCGAGGTGCTGGACTCCCTCTACAACACCGCCCCCATCTCCATGCACTGCAACCAGTCCACCGCACGCCTCTTTCCTGTACGTGCCCCCCTCGTCTCACACACACACCCATGCACACACAGAATGTATGATACACTTCCAAGCAGGACCTAAAACCAGGTATTAAAGGTCCCGGAGACACACAGATCCTTTCGATGTACTAGGTTTAAGGTGGGCTATCTGAAAATCTGCTGATCAGCAACCTTCATACTCGAAAGAGCCAATCACAAGGTGTCAGCTGTCCTAACAGGTGCAAAAAAACAAGTCAATCAAGTGGCTCAGCAAAATTAGCTGGTTTTTATCTGTGATTCCAGACCCTTTAAAGAGGATATTTTCTTATCGCCCATGTGCACCACGTACCTGAGAGTACAGCATTATAAAAACATTAATTAAAACTCCGTACTAAGCCTTGATGAGACTTTCCCTTGTTAGACCAGAAAGCCAACAGCAGTTAAAACCGTTTGAATTGGATGAGTGGAGTGGGCAGAAAGAAACACTTGATGCGAGTGAAGTCATTCTGTCCACAAGCCCAATACTCTTTAGATAAAGAGAAATGGCCTAGGTTCATTTTTAATTTAGTGAGCCAAGCCAGCATGAGTACACACACACACACACACACACACACACACAGAGATTTAGATACAACACAGCATGCATGTACAGAACACAGATGGTGGAGACACACATAAATGCACAAGGAAATGTTGTACATGGAGGATCCAAGCCACCCTCCAAAGACCAGTGAAACTCCAACTGTTTTCCCCATCTTTTATGGAGTTGGAGGAGGGGTGATATGTTTAAATACTTTTTTGGAGAGGTCCCATGGTTGTATAAAAAGATATTTGGTGTTCCACTCATTTTTAGGCGTCACGGGAGCAAATGTGCAAGGACCACTGGCGCGCGCGCACACACACACACACACACGTCAGTCAGTCAGTATTGTGTTTGTTTTACAGGGGGAGTGGGACAAGCAGCCTCTTCCTGTGGTCGCATCCGTCTTGGAGAGACCCCACTACCCATGCGAGAGGGCAGCCTCCGCCAATAAGCCGAGCACCTGATCTCCCTTATTGGCGTCCGCATGGACTTAACCAGATCGGGTCCCCAAGTCTTATCTTGAGCACCTGTCATTACAGCAACAACCTCTACACTTTGTCAATATAGATTTTGTCCGTCTGATCGTGATAATACAATAATGATTCAGCCTATACTTCCCATTCATAATATCCATTTCCAGTTTCGATGTGACATTCAACAAAAAGGTTTTCCCATGTCATACAGTAATGGTTGTTTGTCCACAAAAGGACAGGCACAACTAAACAGACCATTACCACATACTTACTGTAGTTGTCGCCAAAATGACCTAAACTGAAAGGTGTAAGGTTGCTGCTTAAATAACATCTCTATTTTTATTGTTTTTAATCTACCGTATTTTGTATGTCAATAATTGGACAGTTCCTAAACTGATGAGATCAGGATGGTCTCGCATGGCTAGGCGTGTGGCCTTCGAGTTTCTTCTTTTTTGAATTATTACTAATAAATTATCACTTCAGTCTTCGAATGTTTAGAACATCTCTACCCTCCAGCACTGTCCTATTTAAGTATAAATAATTTAAAATATGTTGGTAGGCTACACCGATTAGCTCTTTCCAGCTGTCATTTTAATCACTATAGGCTTGAATATTTATAATTTTGCTTCTTTTAGCATATAAACACAAATGTTTTCTTAAATAAACAACGAAAACAGCACAAATCCATCTAAACCATGCTGTTTACTGTATGTCTATGCTTAATGGAGTAGTCTCTTATTTTTCCAGTGTCTGCTTGGATATTTCATTGAGATAAAAAAATATCACAAAAATGAATGCATTTAAACAGAAATGTATTCTTAATTAAACAAGTGAGGACTGGCAAAACAATAAATACATTTCACATGGATTCTTGTTATAAAGAGTTGGTTTAAGATAATTATTCACACCTCATCCAAACAAAACTACTACTACTAAAACTAATTAAAATATTAGCACAGAACTCCTAAGACTTTAATTGCATTAATTCGCTAGGGGATACATTCCACACTGCTCCTATAAATCACATTATTTGCCCAAACCACAACCTGAGAACTATTTAAATGCCTAGTGACTTTTTGTTCTGAATTAATTAACCCAAAGTATCAGGCAACATATTGTGCTGAACTTGCAGTCCCACATAAGAGACAATATCTCCATCAAGAGGTCTTCTCTACTTTCTAAATAGAAAATTAAGGAGAGGTCATTTAGTTTGGGAAAATTTATTTTATTATAGCATCTTTCAATATATTCATTCTATGCTACATGGTTGATACTCACTACAATTTTAGCCACTTAAGATACAACACTAACAACCATTCTAAAAAGCATATTTATTATATAACAACAGTATTGGTTAAAGACCAACCACTGTTCACATATTTCTTATTAGTATTTCATCTTCATTTTTGCATTGTGTAGTAAAGACAGCAGGGTTTGGCAGAGCCTCTGTCCTTTTACAGAGGTATACTGTATATTAAGACTTTGTAAAAGTTACAGTGTTGAGGTTTAGCATTGCACGCTGTTGGTAAATTCTAACTTGAGGGAGACTTTGGAAGTTCTCCCATCCCATATATGGATTCCACTACACACTTAATTATTAGAATTACATGAGTAGAGTTTGTATGTCTATGCTAGACACCGTTAAGGACACCACTTTTTAACCACTTTTAAGACTACTGCAAAAGTTTTACTCTGATTAAACCGAGACAATGAGCAGGTGGGTTTAAAAAAGAAACCACATTTTTCCAAGAAAAACCGCATTTACATAAACCCGTGTTAATGGTAGGCTGGTGATGAACCAGAAAGTAACCGTTTTTCAAACAATGACTGCCGTTGTTTCTCAAAAACTGGATACTGGCAGTATGTATTCTCAAGTAGTATCATTTTTATTCCACAGCGGATTAATGACTCAAATTCCTGCTCATTCTTCCTTAATTCTCCAAAGTGGTCTACTCAACCTTTAAGACGCAGAGGCAAGATCCAGTCCAATCTCCGGTGCTCACGAGCGGTGGGGTCAGAGCTCAGGCGTAAATACCTTTAACACGCTTGTTCTCCGGGTCGAAGGGAGACTTGAGGTGGGCCTTCGCCTTGTACGTTACCCCCATCCTCTCCAGGGTGAACTTACCGCTCCTTATGAAGTCAGGACTCACCTGGAGGACAAGGGAGGAGTGGATAGAAAGAATGAATGGGTGAGATAAACAAAAACTAACAAACCAAGGAAATGGAGGAGTGGGTAGAGAAAAGTAAGATAAGTCCAATTGTTGCCTTAACACAAAAAAAAAAGACTCATAAAACACCAACCGCCTTCTAAATTTAGGTGCTACAACAACTTTAATGCAACGGTTTGATTGTTCTGTGATTTTCCTAAATATGCTTGCTATATTGACAGTTAAAACTATTACCTGTATATGTTTTTCTAGAACACACTTATGTTTAACTGGAATAGAATGTAATATTTATTCTGCTCCATGCGACAATCCAAGTTAACTTAAATAATATCATTAAATACATTTTAATGTTAAAACAAACAGACAACGCAACAAAGATTTTTTTTTACAGTGCACTGTGAGAGACAAAATAAAAACCCTTTCCATTATTCAGCACACTTAGTACAATCACTTCCCCCGACCAACAGACTAGTCCATGGGAGATTTAACAGCTTTCATATCCGAAATGAGAAGTGAAAGCAAGAAGAGAGGCGAGCGGCAGGCGGGTGTATAAATTGCTCAAAGCAATGCATTCATTCATGAGTCAATGTCAGCTCTCTCTTAACCCCCGCAGAGGTTCCACCCCTGTGACGCCGCTGTCCTCCGGCTGGAGGACGTCTTTCCATCCCTCAGCTTCCAGCTCTCGTAATTCTCCTTGTCACTTGCACACACACACACACACACACACACACACTCCCTGCTCTCATTACCACTTGGATGTTATTAATTAATCAGATCAAACCTAGAGAGGAAGCACAGCTTAGAGCTACTCAACGATAATGCAGCAGCAACATGGTTGACAAAAGCCATCGTTCAGGCTCACGCTGAGGGGAAACATGAGCGCGGGGGAGACGCGAGGCACCGACTGTAATTGGACACTTGTGGGCGTGTCGGCAGACAACAGCGGCGGGTCCGATGCGCATCAACATTTGATCATAGCAAGTGTGTGCAGAGGAAAGGACAGCTGGTTTAACTTCTTTGAGCCTGCTTACAATGAGGGGGGGGGGGGCTGACAAGCTATGAATTCATTTTAATAGCATAATGTAATGGCATAAAAAGTGGCCATTACCACCCACGAAAATTAACTGAATTACTGAAGAGGTAACCAGGCCTTTATCTGAGACAGACTATTATTAGAGACAGGACACTAGGCTTTTGAGAATTTACAATTTTATTAGACAATAAAACTAGACTGAAATATAATTGAATAAGAACTTTATCTGTTTGAAACCTGGGCAGTTAGTGGACAGTTAGTCTACGCACTGCGCATTGCAAAAAATGTAAAAGTCTGCCTTGCTACAATATTGTACAGTCAAATAAATAAATGTCCTTTTGACGGTTATTTACTGAATGTATTGGGTTATGATTCAGCCTACTGGCCATTCATGAGACTATCTTCTTTACCACTTTTCATGTCTAGGTGTGACATTGGCAAGAGGATAGGCAGCACTAAAGCATAAGCACCCACTGGCGCCCATGTTGCCCTTACACCGTTTGGTTTGAAGGAGATCACTGACAAGTTAAAAGGTTTTGCACACAACCTTTACCTTCGAATAGTATCACTTAAATGTACACACACACACACACACACACACACACACACACACACACACACACACACACACACTCTTAAGGTGGTGATGTGATGGGAGGATGGACTCTAATCCTGAGTGACACATTATGCAGACTGTGTGTGTGTGTGTGTAGGGTCCTCACCACTCCACCGTCAGGGTTGCGTATGTATCCGTATCCGATCGTCTTATCAATAAAGAAGCCATAGTCGGAGCGCCGCAGGTGACCCACAGGAACGCCGTTGCGGAAGATGGCCTCCAGGCCAAACATCGGGACTTTCCTGTTAGGGGGGGGGTTACAAACAAACTGATGCTTTACTTATAAAACTTATAAGTAAAAATTACTACTATATTGATGAGGGGTTTTTAATATAAATGTAATGTAAGGGAAACTGTAAAGGTGCTTTTAAGTGACTTTCTTTGACATATTGAACATTTTGGTTGGGAAATAGTATATAAATAACACATTTAGGGAATGTTTAAAGTGAATAATTCAGCAGACCAAATAAACAAGGACTCTGTGGGTCGATGAAGCCCAGCTGTACTGACTCATCAATAGTGAAACAGACGATGCGTCTCCGTAGCCCCTCCTCCCTCTGCCTCTCCAGCCCATCGCGGCCCAGGAAGGGGACGGAGCTCTTCATCTTACAGGTGAAGGCTAGCCCCGCCTCCAGGGGTGTGTCGTCCGGGCGAAGGTCTGCGTGCCAGTGTCTGTACCCTGACGAGGCGAGGGGCGGAATTATGGGAATGCATCTGTACGTGCGCGTGTGTGTGTACAGTATGTGTGTGTAACAGTCACATCCCAACTGTTTTTTTTACAATTACAATTCATTTAGCAACACTTTTATCCAAAGCGACTTACAATTACCTGGTGCTATTACATGGCTCAGGGACTATCCTGCCCGGTTCATTCCGCGGAGCGTTACCTTTCTCGATGCTGAGCGAGTCGATGGCTCGGTAGCCGGAGTTGACGATGCCGTGCCGCGCCCCGGCGGACATGACCGCCTCGTACACAGTCAAACAGGACGCTCTGGGGATGTGCAGCTCCCAACCCAACTCGCCCACAAATGACAGACGCATGGCTCGCACCTACGGGGGGAGGGAAAAATAAAAAATAAATAAAAAGGGAGAGGGAGAGAAAATGGCTTAGAAAGAGAGGTGGACGATGAGGGGTGTAGGAAGACAGAGAAAGCATGGAGAGATGGAAAGACAACCGAGAAAGACATTTTGAGAGGCGAGCCGTGATGCTTTTTAAAAAAAGTGCTCAGTCACACACACACACCTTCAAGGACAAGCTCTTGTCATCCATTTTAATGCTAACAGCAGCTTCCATCTGTTAGCAGATGGAAAGGTGGGCGGTGGAAAGAGAGAGAGAAATATAACTAGGGAAATGAAAAAGGAGGAGATTTCGGGGATAGGATCATGCACACACACACGCCCCGCTGATATAGAAATGTCCAAAAAAAGACAAAAGACAAAGTTAAAGACAAAAGACAAAGTTAAAAATGCACGAGAGAAGAGAGAAAAATAGGAAGAGATAAAGGATAGATCAATGGAGACAGGAGAGGAGAAGCTGTGTGTGAGAGTGTGTGAGTGTCTGTGTGTGTGTGCGGTGGGGGGGGAGAGACAGAGAGAGAAACGGTACAACTGGCCACCAGAGAGAGGAGACAGAACAAAGGAGGCTTGGGAGAGGTTGAAGGTGGAAAAGCAGGAGGCAGAATAGAGGCGATAAAACGGCTCATCCAGCAGCCTCCCCCAGGGGGCGCTATGGAGGCCAGCCCATCTGGCCTGGTTCACCCTGGGTCCTGACAGCACAGCATGGGGCGATAGAGCAGAGGTCTTCAGACCCCCTCACAATATATCATTAACATAATTCACATGTGGAGATTTTTTTGTGGGCTTGCATTCATGTGCATTCAAGTGTTGCTGTTTAGAGGCTTAATTCAGGTTCTTAATACGCTGGTGAGGTTCAGACAAATTTTTTCAGGTCTGTTATAAGCTTTGAATATTTTTAGACTCATAACATTATTACTGCATACAGCACTGAATCGCCCGCTGCTAATGACAAAACATATGCTACGACACAGACATAACAGCATAATTTAAAAGGTCTGTAACTACTTAAACTATATTGGGAAAACCCACACAGTTGCCCCGTGTGAAATAAGATAATATTGCTTTGACAGAAAGCATAGTGCAGAACAGCAGGGGATGTACTGTACTCATACCAACTTTTTTTGTGGCATTTCTGTGAAAAACAAAATCCATGCTGAATGTCAAATTCAGCTAAGTTCACTCTGGAACGCCACAGCAGGTTAGCCTGCACCGCTGCTGTTTGTGAGACTTCTAGTAGACCGCAGGGTCAAGCCATTATCCAGATATAGCTAGATAATGTCGGAAAGACAGCATGGCCCCGACAGAAACACACACGCACCCACACACGCACGCACGGTAAAACAAGAAGATGTGGACCTCATCAATTACAATATATGACTTTGACCGTCTGGGTTTCAGAATAAAAGCGCATTTAGAGCCAGAATTAAAGCTCAAGAGGTAGCGATGTAGACAGAGAGAGGGGGCTTTGTTAAGGGGTGTCAGAGACAGAAACCCCATCAGAAAGGACACCTAAGTCAGTCTAAGGAACACAATGACACTGACACACCATCTGTTCCAGCAACGCACGCACACACACCCACCCACCCACACGCAAGACGTCTCTCTCCAGACTGACATTTTGAAATAATAAACCTGGTTTCACAGCATGTCATTTGCATGTGCATATTTTTAATCAACTGGTTTATTATCTAACCAACAGTGACAGGGTTATTTTGAAGCTGACAAATGTACCATAGCCAATCAATCCAGAAATAAGATGTGGCTCTCAGTGTGTGTGTGTGTGCGTGTGTGTGCGTGTGCTCTCACCTGATGGCCTGCAGCTCTGACTACTTTATGTGTGGAGAACGGAAACGCTTCATTGCTTAGGTCTGTGTCCAAAACATCCTGAAGAACCTCCCGACTGAAAAGACACCAACGAGAATATAATCACTATTAATTATTATCAATATTACTCATAATTATCATCAAGTATATTATCATTATTAATTAGCATAATCAATATGACTCATAATTAGCATGATATTCACATTATTATTAGTAGAGCACCTTTAAACGTGATTAAAATGCAATAACAGAAAATACAATTTAAAAAGTTTTCTGTGGGGTTTACGATATCTGGCAGACTCATTTTATGGCCCTTAACCTAAAGCAAGGAGCCTATTGTGAACATGAATACACCAGCTTGACAGATCCATATTTGGGTGATGTAATTATTTCAGCAGGCTTTTATTTTGCACGACCCAAGAGACACACAAATTCTAGTCTAGCAATAATAATAATTATCATTTGTCAAACCGCATGACTCACAGTATGATAATCCTCCACAATGCCATGCCAGAAGACAACTATTTTTATTGTGGGCGAAATAAGCCTATAAATATTAAAATTACATATGGCTAAAATCAATCTGTAAGAGGCTGAAGGCATTGACTACGGCATCTGATTTTAAATAAGGTTTCGTCTTTGCCTAACCTTTCACTTACTCCCGTTATAAACTGATCAAATGCATTATTGCAGAAACACGCCAGAAACAGCCACATAGAAAGTCTCAGAGCTCATACAGGATTTCCATTTCATTACAGATCATGAAACGTTTATTTTTTTTTTTTAGAAGACTGTCTATTGTTTCTGACTGATAATTAATATTTGGTTGGCCATATATAATCTCTAATTATCTCTTTCCGACCCCTCATTGTTAGAAAAACTCTACAATGAACAATTCGTGTGTATGTGTCGTGTGTGTATGTAGGCGTTTCTCAAAGATATATTTGTATCAAAATAGCAGGCTGTGATGAGATGTATCTGGGTGTTTGTGTGCGGAGGTGGACTATTGGTTGGAATAATTGTATGGCGTTGTTTTTTTATTATATGTATAGGTGCGTGTGTGTACGCCCGCAAAACAATTTACATATGTATGTGTGTTTATCCACTGTGAAGTGCATTGGTATGAATAGGCGCAAAAGCACATGCTAGCACATGCTAGCTCCCCCCCCCCAACTAAAGAGCCAAATCTATTACCTTTGCATTCTGTGTACGCTGTAACCGTGCCCGTTAGAGGGTCTATATATCGATTGAAGACATGAACGACCTGGAAGGAGAATTAGAGCTGGCCAAAGGTAACACAACAATCTTTGTGCCAGTGGTGCAGCTTCAACAAGAAGTACAGGTAGTTCCTCTCAAGCGAGGGATTACGTGGCGATCGGAGGCAAAACGCGCAATTCTGCTGAGCCGTTTCACACACATACTGTATATACACGAGATTTGGAAGAGCCCTGACCAAAACAAGAGGGTTTGAACTACTCGTGAAACTGTGATGACACTAGAGTTATAAAGAGCAGCTATAAAACGGCTGCGAGCACTCTTCCCCATCTCGGTACACAGCAGTGGATACAAGAACAGGAACGTTGCGCATTTGCGAGTGCTCTAGCAGGTTTGCCGCATATTTTTGTGATACCTACAGTCTTGTAAGTAGAGTTCCGAAACTGTACTATCCAGTACAGAGAAACTTGTATCAGCAGTGCCAAGAGGTTTGATGCTCTGCTGTGGGACTCACTAGGGAATGCCAATTCGCTAATAGCAATATTCACAACAGTGGTGAAGTAACACTTTTCCCCTAAACTCCTCGTTTAACAAGTGAAGTGCTTGCAACAGTTTGTAAAAACGAAAGGGCCAGAGTGCCATCAGCATCAGCCATAGTGCAAAATGTTGAAGTCGGCTACAACAACACAAAAACAAAAGGGGCTAACATGATGTATATTATTAATAAAAGGCACATTGTGGGCCATAGATTCACTTGGAAAATGCCATGAAAGAACAGAGTGGCATCACTTCATGTAAATCAGACCCTGGCGTTCGCCCCACCCCGCCCCCACCTCCTGGGCCCCTGGATACTGATCATGCCCATCTCCTCGGAGTGGTCTGTGAGCTGGCACCGGTAGCCTTGGTCCTGCAGAACTGTTCTGATGTGGTTCCAGTTGTGTTCGGCCACGCCCCCTCCGACAGCCAGGTAGTACGCCTCGCCTGGAGGGAGAGACGCAGACAGACGCATTGGTGCTTCGCACACACACACACACACACACACACACACACACACACACACACACACACACACACACACACACACACACACACACCGTTGGGCCCTGGGGACAGGGGCAGGTTGGCGTCGCCAGGCTCTAGTCGGCTGACCGTGAGGTCTGCCTCTGTGCCCCCCCTCTTGTTCAGCATGCAGGTATACACTGTAGAGCCTGAAATAACACACACACACACACACACACACACACACACACACACAGGTTGGCTGGTCCAAAAGTCAAAATGGACACAGGTGGATAGACATACAGCCGGTGTGGACTGATAAAGATGATAGATGTACTGCACGCTGGTGATAATATGGACACGTCCTGGTTAATGTCAGCCTGTTGCGTTGGTTTAAATATTTCATTTGAACAGTGGCAGTCAGCGAGCGTGTGCGTAGGCGAACGGTTGGCACGTGTGTGAATCCGCGGTGCTTGTTGTGTATGTGGGTGACGACGTCCAACTGATTGACTAGAAAATTCTCTTCATTATTCGACTACTGAAGAAAAAAAAAAGGGGGAAAAAAAAAAAATCACACATATGGGGACAGTCGTGAATTTCCCATGAGCTTCCTTGATTAAAGTTGCATTACAGAACATTTGGATAGAAATTAATAACACTGGATAATACAATGATCCAGCCTATTGTCCGTCAGCCTCCCATTTGCATTTCTGATAATCTGGTGTCTGGCTGAGACATTCTGTCAAAAATGCCATCACCAGCCTGATTGGTCCACCAGAGAGGATAGGCAGGACTAATTAGAGCATAAGAGCCCTCATTGGCCCACACTGGTCTGGAAATAATCCCTTCCCACTCACTGACGGATGTCTAAATAACCTAAAAAAATGACGCATAACATTTAAACCTCAACGAACGTTGATCTATTGCTTGTTTTCATGTTTCTGTTTGGGAGCTTTAAGACTGACCTGGCTTCTTGTTGACATCAGCAGTGAACAGCCAATCAGCTGCCATCTTGGCATCTGGTCCAGTGAGGTAGAATTTGCCAAAGTAGGACATGTTGAACACCGCCACGCCGTTTCTACACGCCAGGCACTCACTCTTAATCTAGGACGACGACACACACACACACACACATTTACATTACACAATACTGTACTATTAGTCGTAGTTGGTACTTACAACACACACGGCACCTCACCACATCATGATGCGGCGGGAAGTCAAAGGTGTATTCTTTACCCAGCAGGTTGTTATATTTGTAGTTCACATTCTTCCTAGTATCATAAGCTCCATAATAATCATAATCCAGAACCTTAACACAAAGAAACAAGTTATTAAACAAATTACTTACATTTTTTGCTCTATGTTACCTCCTGTATAATACAGTTCTCTCTGTATACCTGTAAATGTAAATGTATTCATAGAACTGTGTCCATATTAATATCTTGTACAGAAAAGTTAATAAGTTTTAATAAAATAAATCAGACAAGTTATTAATGTGCATAGGGAAAAAGAAGGAATTAGGTGCTAGCAGGTATGTGTGTCAGTTGAAATACTTGGCAAGGTACTCTGTTCTGCATCAGGCGTTATTGGCAAGCCTTCAAAAGCGTAAAAGAACCCAGACCCTGAGAGGATAGTCAACAATTGGCTTAATAACCGTCTATCTGCCCCCCCCTTACGTCAACACGTGCACATTGTTAGATTAATAGATCGTTTTGAGTCTCACAGGAGCGGGCCCGTCCCTGTTGAACCAGCCGGGCCGCTCCCAGCCATGTCGCTCCTGGAATACACAGCCCTGCTCTGTCAGGACCTAGACAGACAGACAGACAGGGTTTGAAGGTAAAAAGGGAATCATTAATGACACATGGATACCAGGGCCAGTCTTACATTATGTAATGCAACTATGCTTTTATGGCATTTTCTAAGTAAAGTTAAATCCCACAAAGTGCCCTTACTAATAATTATACATCATTTTAGCCCACTTCAACTGTTATTGACATTTTGCACTATGACTGATGATGGCCCTTTCTTTTTTTTTTTTACAAACTGTTGCAAGCATTTCACAGAGTTTAGGGAAAATGTGTTTCTTCACCGTTCACCGTCCTCCTTGCTAAATTGACAGTCTCCCCCACAGTTGGTAGGCAGGTTATGCTATGTTCTCCTAGCAGGCAGCAAGCTGTCTGCCAAAACTTCCCACACCATGCTATATTTACCATCCCTGTTCCCAAGGTGGAGAAAACACAGGCTAGTGTGTCAGAATTAGCCAGTTTATGCTCTAAAACGATTGCATTTAAATAACATACACCGACGTCTCATTATTTGCACTGGCGCAGATGTCTTGGACTAATAAAATACTGAGTAGCTCTCTTGTTATCGTTGGCAAAGCCATAATACCTTTTATCGTAACTGAAAACTAGAGCCAACATCTATCTTAAAAAGTCCATTTGCCAAAACAATATACTTAACAGATTTTTTTCCCCATCCCCTACAAGTCCCAGCTTTTATAAGGCTCGGTCGGCATTAAGAGAACGGTTGCTAGGCAATGGCGGCTGTCGAGTGATTAGCAGGGTTCCAGTGGGCTCTCAGATGAGAATCTCACTGACCTCGGAGACTGAGCTCTTTGAATCTCAGAGAATCTCAGATATTTGTGTCATTTTATGGTGACCGCGCACCACAAGCCCACAAGCTAATGTCTTAATTATACGACGGCATAGCAACAGATGACCTCGCACTGGTTGCTATGCCAATTACGGCTAATGGAAAGAGAGATTTAGTCCCCCCAACGAGTGAGCCAGAAGGCCAGTTCAACCAAGCTCCATTCAAAAAAATAAATCTGGTTATTGATAAGGCCTGAGGCGATAACGTCGATGGTGACACATTGACCATGCTGCCGAGGGTCAGTGAAAAGCCTTCCCAGCCAACATACCAAGTCCGAGATCCTAAATCTAACGTTGTTTTCTTACTGTCAAATCGTGCAGGCGCATACCGCAAATAGCAAGACAGCAGAACGAATTAAAGAAACAAATCTGTGATTCACACCTCGGTTTGGCCTAAAGCTTGAATTCAACACATTCCAGGAAATCTTCTGAAAGCACTGCTTACCAGTTAAACAAAAAACAAACACACATGACTTATTATAGCAATTTGCTTGACAGTGAAGTGTCTGTAGGAATTCTACGTGCATGCACAGAATGGCTAAATGTGTGGATATTGGGGAGGTCATTCAAAACTAAATGAAGCCAAGAAGACAAAAGCAAGGGTAAGTGGTCCATTGGAGCATAAAGGACCCATTACAACAGCATCAGCGCAAGGAGACAGAGAAAGGGACTTGAATGGCATGCAGTGGAGACCGAGCTCTGATATTAAGTGGGTCATTTAAAGTTATCTTTGCTGGGAGCACAGTAATAAATGAGCTAGCAGCTAGCTGCTGCAGTTTTAAGTGCCGTGTGCCTCGCCTGCCTGAATCAGCATTGTGAGAGGAAATGTAGAGAATGAGAAAGTGAGATTAAAAGGAATACGGACGTATGGAGAGGACTAACAAACACAACTTTGACCTCTAGAGGAAATAGTACTGCATCGACGATTAAATTACATCGATAAGCTGACAGCCTGATACGCCCATGGCATAGTTACAAATTATTGTGTAACTGTATAAACCTTTACTTCAGTGTTATGTTTACGTTATCATTCACCGCTTTTTGAGTTCAGTGCTGATACATTTTAATCAGCACTCCATAAGGGAAGCTCATATAAAAACACACATAAAACACACAATACATTGTCTGTAGGCGAGGTTGCATTGGGAAGGTGTACAATATTTTCGGAATATTAACTACAGCACAAAAAAAAATACGGAAATTACATTAGTAAGAACATGGCGACCTAACAATAAATAAATATAACTACAACAAGTTACGCAGCTTGTTTAGCCCATGGATGTAGACAGCCTGTACACTTCCAGTTCCCCCACAAGCTACAGGGCAGGCATGCCCACAAGCGACAGCTCTGCGGCTATGAGACTTCAACAAACTACAAAATGGCTGCCAGTGGGAACGCACAGTAAGAACAGACTAAATTTAACAAAAATTGTATGTGTGTATCAAGACACACACATACACACAAGGATTAATGCATGTTGAGGATTAATGCATGTTGATTTTCTCTGACATCACATTACTTTCTCAATTATCTCAGACGCAAAGGTTACAGAAGCTAATAGGAGCAAAGGGATTGAGGTAGTTATGTGTGTGTCTGTTTGTGTGCGTGTACGTCTATTATATCTGAGAGTTCAGCCACCTTAACCTTTATAATTAAACTGCTGTCACAAAAAAAAAAAAAAAGAAGGTGTCTGGGTGAGAAAGAAGTGAATATCAAAAGAATAAAAAGATAAATAGAGGAGGGAAAAAAGTCAGAAAGCGAATGCCAAATGGAGGGAAGACATGCGTGGGCAGAAGATAGGAGGGAATGAAGCGGAATGAACAGGTGGAGGAGAGAAGAGGGAAACAGACAGTTAATACAGAAATAGTGAGTCACAAAAAACCCTCTAAGAAAACAGGAAGTTATCCCATATGACAGGTGGGATATACGACCGTGCACACATCCGCGTGACTCAGGCGTTCAGATAGTACCATCTGTTTTAAAGAAGTTTTAAAAGAAGCTTTTAGAAGGGCTGATGTTCGGGAATAAATATCCCTTTGATCCTGCTTTACAATGAACCATGAATCATTTGCTGCATATTCAACAAGTGGAAAATATACAGAAAATATGAGGCAATGGGACCAAGAATAAACAAACCAATATTCACATTTCATAATTGGTACATAGCTACTATGTGCCATTATGAATGAATTTTCATTATGAATGAATTTTCATTAACATATTGACAGCTGAAATTTGATTGACTGTTAGTGGCCATTTTGAAGAGCGGGCCAATTGGCGCTTCAGGAAATGTGATCAAATGAGGCCAGGTATAAGTGTACAACATTTCACGGTTTTACGTCAAGAGGTTCTTGAGATATTGACATGTGGCAGCTGCAGTGCCCTCTATGCACGCAATTTCACGAAATTTATTGTGCATCCAAGGAATGTTCTGCTGACTGTGTGTACCAAGTTTGGATAAGATTGTACCTTTAAAAGAGAAGATATAGGCAATAGAAATGTAATTGGCCACACCCTGAAAATGAATTAATACGTATCTTCGAAACCAAGCTACAAATTAAAAATGATAAAAAGCCAATTTGTTTGGCTTGGTCGGTAGATGATGTGTACCAAAGTTCGAGAGAATCGGAAGAACGGTCTAAGAGGAGATAGATTAGTTTCACTTTTGGCTTTTTTGAAAATAGCAGGAAATTTTGGAGATGAGTCTGAGATATGAATCAAAACATGAATGTGCTTTTTGTAGTGCCCCCTAGAGTCCTGACGAGGCATAGTATAACACTGAATAAGTATAACTGTGAGGTCGGCTTTAAACCTACCTACCAAGTTGGGTGCCTGTGGGACTTTTTTCTGAGTTTTTGCTCCCCAACTACCTGAAATACGGCGGTAACATGATGAATAATAATAATCCTTATATAAACTGCTTTGATGCTTTGACCCCTAAATATTTGGATTTTCAGGCCAAGGTAACCAGCAGAGACTTGGACCAACACAGTACAGTGCGTTTTTAGGGAACAATTGAAGTCAATGGAGGTTGAAAAACCGGTCATCACAAAGCGCAACCAAAAGATTATTTTTATACTGAACGCCACCGAAGTTGCGGTTTAGCAAAAGTTCAATATCGCTTAAAGATCGCTCACAAATACACCCCCCGTTAGCTGTGACAAAATAAGATATTTTTTTGAAGGCAATGTCTCTCACCTAGAACCAAGAAAAATATATTATAATTTACAGTTCAGTCATTTAGCATTTGGCCTGTCGGTTACATACTTGATGGAAGGGGTCCCTCCTCATGTTACGGCTGGCTAGAGGCTCGTCGAAGGGGAACACAACGGAGTAGTTTTTGGCGTAAGACTCGTGGCTCCTTTCTCTGATCCAGCGACTGTTGCCCGTCAGCGAGTTATGGAAACGCCTGCGACATGAGCAGGAAAGAAATAATACCAAAACAAGTTATAGAAGTGGAATGATAACAGACTATTTAAATATCAATATACAAAATATTGTGGATACTTGCAGTATGTTACGATACCGAAACGGACGATTTACTCTTCACACACATCCTTGTTTCAGGAAAGCTTGTACAGAACATACCTGTGTGAAAGTGTGTCAGTGTGTATGTGCGTTCATGCACCTGATGTCGTAGCCGTACATATCCTTCTCTGGACGGCCATGTATGATCCAATGAGCGAGCTCTCTTCCACAACCTCCACCCAACATCATACCTACACACACACGCACACGGCTATTGAAACAGTATGCTCACAAGACACATGCATGCAACATGTTTACTTTTTGTGTGTGTTTTTTTTTACGTTTAATCTATACTAGTATTTAGTACTGCACATCAAAATGTACTGTCACTCTGAGCCAGAGGTACTAAACCATACGGTACGTCTGCATAGGTGGCTAAAGTAGCAGCAGACAGCACAAACCAAAAGTGGTCTGTTACACTGTAACACTCTTCGACTGTGTTACAGCACCTCCACAAGTTTCCCACGCTTTAGAACTCAAGTTTGATTTGTGTCACTACTACTAACTAACCCTACTATAGCAAAGTTTTCACTGGTGCATCACCAGTGCAGAGGTAAAGACATGTGTAACGTCGAAAAGCAAGGATCGGCAGAACTACTGTATATTGACCATACAACAAAACCATACACTGTTTGGTTTGAAAGTCATCACTACCACTTACTGACTGAAGCTGTTGCCACAATGACCTAAACTGAAGTGTTCGATTGTAGCTTTAAACAGGTTTTGAAAGCCTTCCTTTATGGAAAATAAAGGACCGCTGAAATGCCAACTATAATACATGCCTAGTTATTATGGGTATGATGGCCCTGAAAGACATCCAAGAACGGTTGAAAACACAGAATAAAAACATCACAGTAAGTGTAACATCTTCACTGACATTACGGCTATATTCTAGTGGTATCATCGTCATTGGGTTTTGATAGCAACTATTAATTCGGTTGCCAGGTAACACATAAAAATCCTGACTGTAAACACAGACTGCTTAGCAACCAGTTAGTGAGTAAAAGTGAATCAGGATAATTTTATTTTTTTAATTTTCCATTTATTTTAGTATTGACCTTTTGATACGTGATCATAACTATCATCATCTAAACAGCTGTTTCCACCTCTATTTGGGGATTCAAGTAGAAACGTGTAAGATTAAATGATTTCAAATGTCAGGGTTAGAGTACTTTGCGACCCAAGTGCAGATACAGGCAAGCAGGCAGGCAGTGTGGTTTTGGGAGTTTAATAGAACTCAACCAAAAAACAAAAGGTAACAAAGAAAACAGGCAAAGGGCAAAACTACAACTAAAGAAGTTTACGGCTCGGGAAAGTCCATGAAAACAGAAAGATTCCACTAAGGCAAAACTTACAGGCATGGTACGGACATAGGCAGGGACCAGGACAAGGTACATAGACAATGACATTGACATTGACATTGACATTGACAAGAAACCAGCACAGAGACAGGGGAGAACACAGACTATATATTGGGGAACGGGAAACAGGTGAGGGCGGTGATTGGGAAACAAGAGGAAGGCCGGACAGGAAGCTGGAGACAAAAACGGGACCCCTCCGGGGGCCGGCCAGGAGGCCGGAGACGCCGGGACCTCTCCGGGGGCGAAGACGGGACCCCTCTAGAGGAGGCTGGGCAGGAGGCCAGAGACGGGAACCCTCCGGAGGTTGGACATTGAAGCTGGAGACAAAAACGGGACCCCTCCGGTGGCTGGGCAGGAGGCCGGAGACGGCGGGACCTCTCTGGAGCCTGGCCGGAGGTGGGACCTCTCCAGGGTCCTGGACAGAGGCCAGCAGAGGAGACGGAACCCCTCTGGAGGACGGGCTGGGGTCCTAAAATTGGTGGCCGCCAAGGACCAGATTGGGTCCGGAAAGGGGAGCGGCGGCACAGGCGAGGGAACGCCAGGGGCCGGACTGGAGAGAGGCGTGAGTGCACTAGTGGTCGGACCGGGAACTGGCGTAGAAGCACTAGGGGCCGGACAGGGGACTTCAGAGCCGTAGGTGTGGAAGGGCTGGGGAAACCGGCCAGGCGCTGTTGGTCGTCTACCCCGGAGGGCCAGCCGTGACTCCCAGAACTGGGACCTCTGGGAAACATGAGGAATGGGAACTGGCTAGGTACTGGCAAACTCGGCAGGCTGTCAGAATGCCTGCTGGAATGTAGGCTGGTGACTAGGGGGACCGGAGCTAGCCAACACTGGAGCTGGGACTGGAGGGAGGCTAGCGGGACCGGAGCTAGCCGATACTGCAACTGGCGTGGGTCTAGTGGACCTGAGGATAGACGGGTGGCAACTTGTCGACGTGGGGGCTGGGACAAGGAGAAGCCACCAAGCCAAATGCTCCTAGGCTGAGGCAGCCAAAAGGCTAACAGGCCTCGGGCTAGCCGACACTGAAGGAGGCTAGCAGGACTGGCCTCCAGGTATTTCCTCTCTGTAGCTATATCCCTCTCAATAAAAGCAATCAGAGAGGTGCCCCGGAGAGCTGCCGCCGAGGCCACAACCCCATCCTTCTGGAATTCTCACCTTAGCTGGAGGTCCTTCGTTTTGCGGCGAGGAGCTCAAAGTAAACCCTCCCCAGCCGCTATGGCCTGGGAAAGTTCTTCTGTGCCTGCTGGGTCACTCATGGCTGGTTTCTTCTGTCAGGATTAGAGTACTTTGCGACCCAAGTGCAGATACAGGCAAGCAGGCAGGCAGTGGGGTTTAGGGAGTTTCATAGAACTCAAAAAGGTAACAAAGAAAACCGGCAAAGGGCAAAACTACAATAAAAGAAGCTTACGGCTCGGGGAAGTCCAAGAAAACAGAAAGATTCCACTAAGGCAAAACTTACAGGCATGGTACGGACATAGGCAAGGACCAGGACAAGGTACATAGACAAGGACATTGACAAGAAACCAGCACAGAGACAGGGGAGAACACAGACTATATATTGGGGAACGGGAAACAGGTGAGGGCGGTGATTTGGAAATGAGAGTTAGGACCAAATAAGGAGGCAGGGCAGAGTAAGGGAGGGGTCGGGAAGAACACAGGGGAACAAGGTAGACACACTAGGGAACAAGGTAGACACACTAGTGAAATATGGAAACTAGGCACTAGGGAGGACAAGAGACAAGATAAAACCAGGGAAACAAGCAGGGTTGTGACATCAAAAGTATTTTAAAGCCTCCTTGTTGTGAGCAGGGTATTTCCATATGCATTGTATACAACTATAATACCTGAGCAGAAATACTGTAGTGTTTTATCTACAATCACCCAAAAACTAAATCCCTCGGACCTAATTTCGCAATGCCATATTGTTTGCACATGCATGTACGTGCGCGGTTACCCATGGCAACTTCGCTCAGCCACCTTCTGGCCAATAAATACAGGCTACCCCTCTAACAAAGACCAGTGAGCCACAGCAAGAGGTGACAGCGATGAAAAGGACATGGTGGTCATGATTAAGTTTGTATGCGTGATAATTCGTGTGTGTGTGTGTGTGTGTGTGTGTGTGTCTCAGCAGGGGGAGGGTTTGGGCCGTCCCCAGTGTGATGTCACAGTGGGATATCCTCGTTGTTAATTATAAAGTCCATATAAGCAGCTGTGTTACCTTCTCCTTAGCGGCGCCTGGCACATTTCAATGAGACAGGTGGACGATGGGTGGATGAAAATGGTTGGATGGAGGAATAAAATATTTAATTCCACTCATACAGAGACCGTGGCTGTCATCCTTTTTGACCATTCACGTGTACCTCACACATGCACACTGGCCAAATGCATGTGTGCGTCTACAGTACATAATAAACCAATTAAATTGAAGTGAAGGGATAAAGTCTTTTGAATTTGTAATGTACAGTATAGATGCACAACCATATACAGGTACAGGTCTAAACAATACAACGACTGACCCAAACGCTGAGAACCACTGTTCTGGACATGTATCGCACCTTGGGTGTTACTATATATGTTTTTCTCTACTACTACTGTCAAGACATACACAAACCACATTTATTTATTTCAGGAATTGGTGAGTGACAAGAATACGCACTTTTCTACCCAGCATTACCGCGTAATGTGAGCCACTCTGCCAGACAGACTGCCTGTCAGATAGGCTGACAAACTGTCTGGCTGGGTGAGTGACCGACAGAGCAAGAAGACACGAACCCAGGACCAATAAGAGCAAGGAAGAGAAAGCAGCTGTCATTGGTAAACACAGAGTAGTGAGAGACTGCCGTCAAAACTAAAGAACTGACCCATCAAACACAAAATTACAACATGGTAAAGGTTGTTCTCTCTTGTTTGTATGTGTGTGTGTGCGTGTGTGTGTGTGTGTCTGCTAAAAGTATCCCCATACATCAGTCCCTTTCAGCACAATTCTAGCATTTGAGTCCAACTCTTGTTCTAAAAGGCTTGACGCTCATTTCCCGTCTGTCAATCTCAAACCTTTTCATGTAAAAACAATGTCTGGCTGCTATATATGGCTAATGATACCGCCCACTGTCCATTAATTAAAGCCTTTCCATTTGCACTTGATAGCTTGCATAAGCTTCTATCTAGGAGCAGAGAAATTATGTCAGCATCAGACAACAGCGGTTGACCCACCAGAGAGGATGGGCAGAACCAAATAGAATACCAGCGCCCCCACTGGGCACTTGGCACTAACTGACTGTAGGTGTCGCCAAAATTAGCTAAACTGAAAAGTTACATATTGTAGATTCAACACTGAGGGATTCTCTCAGACACCAAAAGACATCTATTTGCAGGTGTCATGTTGTAAAACGCCTATTGCAGATATTAAAAAGGCCATGTTTTGGGTTGTTTAGAGATCCATTTTTGAGTGGCGTGTAAATTGTTCGTTCCCATCTCAGTGTTGCTTCTTGACAGCAGCGACCCTCAGAAGTCTGTCAGCAACGACAGATATGCTTCGAAAGGAAGGAAATGAGTTCTGGGTTGAAACTGGCTAGCGGTATCCTTTAAACCATTCCCATGTACGGACTCAAGCATGCTCATATTGACATTAAGGGGAAAAGCAAATGACACACACCTATATTAGCACCAAGGCACTGACATTTTAAAGTTTCGATCTCTGTACCAATGGTAAAATTATTTATTAGTTTTTTTTCTTTATCCTTGTTTAAGTGCTTACACTTTGTCGGCTGTAGGGCCTTTTTAAACCTCCTCATAATGGCCCTGAAGAATCACGCAGTGCTATAATCTACGGCTGATATTGTGATAAGTGTTTCTTGTCCTTGTTAAGTGTCCTTGAGATCTGTAAAAGGCTGTCTCTTCCTCTAGCTCCTGCAACAGAGACACATGTGATGTCTCTCTTCCTGCCATGCTGCGTCAGCCATGCGTGAAATTGAAAGCTACTGTACAATGTCACGGTCAGAATTTGGCGACACCTAGAGTAAGAAAGTGGTAAGGGATCACGTCCAAACCAAACCGTGTATGGCCAACACAAGGGCTAAACGGGGAGGTTTAGAAAACTGATGATAAAGACTATTAAAAGTAAAAGCAGTACATACAGACGGACAATCCTACCAGCGCTGTTGAAACCACAGCCAAGGAAAAACCCTCGGACCTCGGGAGCTTCCCCCATCAGTGGTTTATGGTCCGCTGTAAACGACTCTACACAGAGGAAAACACACAATATTATAATATTGTGTTTAATATTGTTTATAACGGCATGCTTTTCTATGCCAGGTTTCTCTTGGGAAAGAGATTCCTAATCTCGATGAGAGCGCCACAAAGGTTAAAATAGTATTACGTTTACAACATTAAGCAGACCTTTTTTATCCAAAGTGACTTACAACAACCACAACAACAAGTACATTTGCTGATAGCTGAATCGGCCATGCGCCAGTCATAAGTACGTACATTCTATTAGAGCAGTACCACCTATCATAAGATTTGTTATGTCAATGTAAAGTATTTTCTTCAGGCTCACAAGGATACAGAAGTGGGGATATAAATACATTGTTGCTCAATATGGCTTGAGGTTTTGGTTCGCTGCAGCCCTCGGCAGGCCTTCTATCTAAACATCGCGCTGCACTTTAAGTGCTTAGCAGGCACAGCACGCAGCACACAGCAGAGAATATATACTAGTGGCGTCATGGAGAGAGGTCACAGCAGGGATGTTCTGCCCAAAGCCTTGCGTAGCCTCCGTTCCTCTGTTAGTCTATCATGCCAATGGTTCAGGAACTAAAACAGGTTGAGAACTATCCGGACAGTGTGTGTGCATGTGTGTACACACCTGGTCCGCAGACAGTGGATTTAATGCCAGTCAGTTCCAGGGCAGGAATTCTGTTCACAGCTCCGTCAATGTGTTGCATGAAAACATCCCAATCCAGATCAAACAGGCTGAATGCAAACTTGTCAGAGACCTAGAAAACACACACACACACAGTGAAATTACTTCCCTCCAAGATACCCGAGTTCAAATTTGAGACACCAAGAGTGTCTATAACGTCCTTAAAAGCAATACTAGCAACACTACATAAAAACACACACCTCAAACTTGACACTTCAAGCAATCCAATGACAGTCATTTTGATAAATGACTATAAGATAAGTGGTGGAAATAATGCAGTTGTTTTCTGCCACACATTCAAATGAGCCGAGTCCAATGACTCACACAGCGGTCACAGAGAGCTAGAAAGACAAGCTACACCACAGACAGTGGATACATTAATATGAACTCTGTGGAAGAATTATAACCCAAACAATAACGAACAATGAAACTAACAAGGGTCAAATGCAAATTCAGTAACAGACACACCGATTATTGAACGCTCTCTCTGAGACGATCTAAATGAGTCAACAGGTGGTGTCGTTAGCCAGACCAGTCAGAACTTGCCAAACGTTTTAGAATACGTTGGCGTACCTTGTCCCAGAAAATGGGGTTTTGTTCATAACCCCCCACAGAGAGGGCGTCACCTTGGAGACGCAGGTAGACAGATGCATCATGGTCTCGGACATTTGGCATGTTCTGAAAAGAGAGAAGATTACAGAAGATGCATTCTCCAACCAGGAATAGCCTGACACAAACCTGTTTTAACAAGACTAAAACAAACACTGAACACTGACTGGAAGAAAACTCTGGAATTAAATATTTTAATTCAGTAACTGAATTCAGTCCATTAAGTGACAAAAAAAAGGACTTGATATAGTTAAAAATGAATATATACTATCATGTGAGATGGAGAAGAAAATCGTTTCGTACAGACTGAGCTATTGCAGTCTACATGATGTGGGACAGCCACATCAGTGTGTTAGTATACGCTCCAGGAACCGCTGTTTTCAGGGGGAAACTGCTTATTGGGCCTTTAAACCTGCATGAATTCATTTAGAATTAGAGAGTAGAAAGCAGGCCAGAAATTGTACACTCAGTCCCCCAGCCACCTTCTCCTCCAAAAACTAAATGCTGACTGAAGCATGAAAGAAGATGAAATAAAACCAACTGGCTGCTGGGGGCACTGGGTTGCTAGACTGGGACATCATGGCGAAAGGACACCTTCTGATAGCGAGATCTGGAAAACATTTCCATTAATGCTGCAATAAAAAGTTTCATTGTAGGTATTGGCCCAACAGTCCAAACACAACAATGCTGTTTGTATACCATTAGGCTCTACTTCACACATTTCATGATAAATAATCTAATCTTTAAATTTCCATAATAGTGCAACAAATCACATTCATTGGAAAGTGATAGTTACTAGAATAGATCCTAGACACTAAATACTAGAATATCCACCTATAGATAGTAGAAATATGTTGTGCAATGTGGTAATATTTTGCTATGAGTGCATTTCATTTCAAGCCTACAGGAAATGTTTCTCTGGGTTCAAGTGCAAACAGCTCTCACTACATACTGTATGACGTAAACAAAAAGAAAACTTTCATCCTCTCTCTCTCTCTCTCTCTCCTCTCATGTGAGCAGTCTAGGAACCTGATGTGATAACTGTGTGCTCAGATCAATACTGAGCACTGGCCTTAAATAGACTACCCTCACACACACACACACACACACACACACACAAACAAATGTGTACATAGACGAATCGCTATCCAGCAATAATGGGGTTATAAAAATAAGCTTTCTAAACCTTCTCACTCCTCCGCCATGCCGCCATGTACCTGCCAACCCTGCCATCTAACAATCTGCCCACGCGTACACACGCACGCGCACACACGTCAGGATGAGATGTTGTGGGATAGATTTCCTGATTCTGCCTGTATGCCGTGTGTGTGTGTGTGTGTGTGTCCATAATGCAGGCTAAGACAACCTAAAACAGCAAGACAGGGGGCAGGACAGTCTGGCTATTGGGGGGGGCTATTATTATATACAGTCTGGCTATTGGCTCATTTAGCGTCTGCTAAATGAGCCAATTGCAATTGTAAGACAGGGCAGCTTTGATGGTGTACTTCAAATCATACAGTAGATCTGTAGGCCTTATCAAAGCGTTAATAGGACTCGCTCACAGCCAAATTCACAATATTGTGCCTCTCTCTGGGTCCCATAAGAATAATAATGGATGGGGCTCTATGGTGTCACAGTGCCCTCTGCTGGTCACAGACAAAACAAACAAACCAGTAGAGGAGGCTACTGTTTCACTGTTGAAATTCATTTAAATACACGATAATGACCTTTTAGGGGTGGGTGATATACAGTAATAACTGCATATTTGTTTTTATATAATCTAAAAGGTATATCAGAATTTAGTATATAAAAATGTATACTCAATTATAAAGAAGCATCTGGTAATTTCAGTTTTTAGCTAATCCAGTGAATCAAATACTTCACAAATTAAAGATATGTTACTTAATTTATGTTACTTTACATTTGTGGAAAGAAATGTCAGAAAAGCTTTACAGTACATCTGTAAAGCTGCATAGGATATGTCCATGGTAAAATATTAACCTGCAATTACTATCGGAATTTGTCTTCTAAAGCCCCCAGTGAAACAAACAACATAACATGGGAACAATAAGATTAGCCAGTTTTTACCCCAAGTCACCAGATGTATAGTATGGTTATCTATGCCCGCATAGAAGTCAGCCTACCTGGATGCCTTCTATCCTCTCTGTCACTACATAGGCATGATGCATAGCAATGAGGGGAACTCTGACTCCAGCCATCTCCCCTAGCTTGGTAGCCCACACACCTGTATGAGATCATGGACGTAAACACACAGAAAAAGTAGCTGTGAAGGAGCCCAATGCAATATATTCAAACAATTATAGACAAAATAAGGGCCACATAAGTACTAGCTGTGATGCATGTCCTGCATTCCACTAAAGAACAGCCTATTCACATCTCTGCACGTGAGATGGTCAAATGGGCAGCGTTAATCCATTCATTTGAGCATCCATTTTAAAACCCAGCTGTGTTCTCCAATGGTGGGGCCGCATCACGCCCTGCTGTGCTGGGAAAACATCTGCAATTACACACATCTCTGGTGTGTGAACTACTTTTTCTAAATACATTTTTTTGTCCTAGCAGCTGTGTTGTTCTGACAGGTTTTAGCATCTGTACTCGGAATCAAATATTTACCGCTACTGTCAAACCTCCAGGATCTCCATAAAGACAACCTTTCAAGAATTTAATATTAAACTATCATCACAATAAACACAAGCACATTTAGTGTGAAAAAATCGCCCAAAACACAGGCTCATGAAACCACCTACCAAACTAATATGTACTGATTAAACTGATTATGTACTAAAGATTGCAGTTGGGAGGTTGTAACAGCCCAGTGACAATGCAGGGCTATTGTGCCTCTGTATGCTGTATCACAGGTTGACTGGTGTTGAACGGAACCTGCACAGTTGACCACACAGGGCGTCTCAATGGTCCCATGGGCCGTCTCGACCGCTCTGACCCGCCTCACCCCGAGGTCATCTGTCCGCACCTGAATACCAGTCACAGGGCAGTTCTCTATCACCTGATTGGACGAGGAATAGAAAACACAACAGCCAATCCAATGAAACAGCGGGACTGACGTTGATATCCAATTCGGTCTAGTTCATACAACACACACACTTTGTGAATTGGCCTTTACAACTGCAAATGGAAAGGCTTTTAGACATTTATCTATTTAAAAAAATATAAATACACCCCTAGCCAACAGACATTACTTTTGCTCCTCGAGCAGAGGTGGCCCTTGCTAGGGTAGTGCAGGTGCCTGCCGGGTCCATGGTGCCATCTTTGGGTACGTACAGGGTTCCATAGAGGTCATCCACATTCATCAGAGGGTAGAGGTCCTTGGTCTCCGCGGGAGACAACACATGGGACTCTATACCGTACACCTTACCCAGCTAGAGAGGAGGGGAGGGAGCAGGCGTTACTGCTGGTGATACCGACATTTTATATATATTAGCCATCCTCTGAAGAACGTCACACAGTAGACCTCTTGGGGCTGTTTAACGTCAAACGTGTCACTAACCGTGTGCTGCTGATGTAACTGTCCTGCAAAGGTTGTACCAAGACATCGAGTTATAAGAAATATCAGAAGTGCAAATAGAAAGGCTTCCGTGAATGGACAGTAGGCTGAGTCATTTTTGTATTAGCCTGAAAAAGCTGCCAAACAGACATCAACATGAAACTCTTGCTTTAAAATCGACGTCTTTGGCATCTTATTTGTATCACATTGACAGATTACTGTCATTTAAACAAATTCAACTTTGGAAAGTTACACCAACAGTTCTTTAACAGCAAAACTGGTTCTAGAACCAGTTTTTTTTTTTTTTGCATGTCAACCAATAACCGACTCCCCGCTCCAGTGTCTGCACGTACCGACATGAGTCGTTTGTACTCGTCCAGTCTCTGTTTGTTGGAGGCAATGAAGAGGCCTCCATTTTGAATCCAGCCCGTGTGGAGACCAGTTTCCTCCTCTAGGTCTCTGCTGATCACATTCCTGGTGTGAGCTAGCAGCTCCACTTCAACATCGCTAGGGCGTAGCTGCCACAGCAAGCCTTGAGGGAACGAACACACACACACACACACAGTTCAAAATTATTTGCTCTACTGTATAGTGCAATAAAGTATCTATTATACACTAGATAGTGCCATAAAACTGAACATCTAGTGTACAACGACGGTGCACTACATTGTGAAATAAAAACCACAATGCACCAAAGTCAGCCATGGCAGACCTGTTGTTATTTATTAGCTAGTGTTTGGGTAAAAGATGACCTTTAGACAGTGTTTAAACTGGCGAATGAGCTTATGGGTTAAAAGACTCCCTTCTGGCCCCTCTGGCAAATAGACCTTTTTCACAGTGACCCGGAAGTGCTACCGAAGTGGGGTAAACTTTCTACCTGTCTAGCCTATAAACAGAGAAAATCTTAATTCACACAACTTTTACCTCCGTTTTAATTCGGCTGATTAGACTGTAGACTCTGTTTGAAGCAAGTTGTAGTTATAATGCAAAAATGTCATATACTTTAAGAGGCTGAGCAAGCAGTGTGTGCAACCGCCCACACCTCAGAACAAGTCTAATCAGCCACATTAACTCTAAACACCTGTGTGGACCGGGTCTTCAACAATTCATTTAGACAGGACAGGAAGAAAGTGGACCCCTCTTCAGTAGCACTTCCAGGTCACTGTGAAAAAGGTCTATAAACAAACACACACTGGGTGTTTCTTAAGGTCAAGGATGCTTCCTTGGTAGGGCGGGTCTTTCCATGTCAGGTCCTTCAGAGGCTAGGCAAGTCTCCTTCCTAGCATTTGGAGAACA
>JAOEHI010004728.1:0-37422 GCA_025447815.1 Percopsis transmontana | reverse complement strand
TGCAAGATGCTATCCTATCAATATGGGCCAACATTTCTAAAGAATGCTTTCAGCACCTTGTTGAATCAATGCCACGTTGAATTAAGGCAGTTCTGAAGGCGAAAGGGGGTCAAACACAGTATTAGTATGGTGTTCCTAATAATCCTTTATGTGAGTGTATATTAAATAGTATGACAATAATCCACTGAAATGTTGCTTTGTAGTTTTCAATACTTAATTTTGACAAGCTTCAAAGTATCCAGCTACTCTTACTTTCAGTAATGTTTGTGTTTTGCGCACTCACTGGAGAATAATTGTAAAAGAGAGGACAGATAAGTCGAAGATTGAATTTACATTAGAACTCCACTCTAAAATTCAGCGCACTGATCCTACATTTAATTTATGTGCTGGTGGAAATTCCTTGAATATTTAAAATGTATGTGGTATTTCCGGTTTGATAGGACAAACTCTTCTAGTGATCTCTTCTAGTGATCTCTTCTAGTGTTCTCTTCAGCAGACATGATGAATGAGTCACTGCCCACTCGAATTAGCAAGGTAGGTCAAGAGAATTTGACCTTTGAATCCTGAATAAGTTCAGTACCCAAACACCAACGCTGTGACCATGATCTGTTGGCAAGAGAGTTTGTATTTTCTGTCATGTGCTTCACTGAGCACGCAGAATAACCTGTCAGGTCATTCCCATTTTATCAATGGCCAGTTGAAGGACACAGATGTGTTCTTCATAAAATATCTTCATAAAATATCTTCATAAAACATCCGATGTCATGTGTATTTGTGACCTAAGCAAGTGTTTAAATTAAACATTGCTGCCAGCAGCTTTAGGACTAAATGTCATAAAATGTCAATGAGTCATAAAGAAATAACATAACGAGTGTCAATGTAGCACTAGAGAACATGTTGATTATTGATCTGTTTTTAGTTACAGGCATCTTGCAGAACCAAAACCATTTTAAATATTATTTGACAGTATGCATTTTATAAATGTACATACAAAACTCATTCTGTACCAACAAAATTATTTGATTCTGCATCTCAGGTAAGTCTACAGTTCAAGGTTTAAAACATATTTAAGATATACACCAGATACAGTATATGTAAATTTTTATGAAACCCTATATCAACTCTATTTTAAGTATAATATATAATAATTTTCTAGCTGCTGGCAAGCAATTTATTCTCCGCGATCAACTGCAGGCCCTAGAACCCTCAGAACCCAGTCTATATTTGGAGTTGTCACATCCATGTAGGCCTGCATTTTTAAAATCTTCTTGTTCCTTTTGATGAAAGTATAGCTCTCCGTCAACACTTTACTTCCTGACACCAGAGCAGATTCATTATGCTGTGTGCCACGCAGTAAACAAATCAATATGGGATCAGCCTCTCCTATGCATGGATGTTCGATCAGTGTGACCCATGACTCTATGGTCCAGGAAAGTTTGTATTTGGAAGAGATATTATTACTTTTGTAAGAATTAAGAGTACAGTACAAATTATTTTTTTAAATGCAATTTATTGTATTCTGCTTCTTTTCCTGCATACTGCATAACAATAACCTATAACAATAACTATGATGTTTAGAAAATCTTTTCAGAAATTGAATTTGTTCAAACTTTCCTATCGCTTCATTTATTTATTTTTGTATGTATTTATCTATCTTAGTGAAATGTACAGGTAGGTGGAACACCTGCAAGGCAGATTGCTGCCAGTCGCACCTTTTCCGGTGCCCACGGGTCAGCTGCAGGGTCATCAGCCAGGAACCACCATTCACCAACGTTTCGCCTCTTTGATCCTGGAACGTCTCCTGGTGGCGGAGGGATGTCTCCCTGTCACCCCCTGCAGCTGATCGGTGTTACCCTCTGCAGCTGTTGTCGGGTTTAGATGTTCTTTCCCCAGCTCTTGTCTTTCCTCCTCAGCCAGAGACAAAAGCTCCCCTTCTCGGTCTCCTCTGCTAGCTCTTTGGTTGCCTTCTTTAGGTTTCCTCCAGTCACTACTGCGTCTCTCAGAAGGCGTATGGTTGACAGCCCCACGTACCCTCGCCATCCAACCTCCACTGGATAGATGGTGGTCTTCCAGCCAGCCTTCCGGCACTCAGCAGTCATCTCTGAGTACTTGGCCTTCTTGCGTTCGTAGGCGACAATCTGTTGATGTTGCAGACGACTGAGGGCTTGGTCGACCTCAGTTTGGGCGTTCCACTTCTGGCCTGTCCGATCCTTGGGGTTTGTGTTCCTTACAGCCTGGTCAGCGGACTCTCTCAACTCAAGAACAAGCCTGGTCTTTTCCTGCTTGTAGCCCAAACTGATGGATTGAAGCGGCAGTTGGAGGGTGTCCCTTCCGAAGAGGCCTGTTTCAGAAAGGCACCGTGGCAGCCCCAGCCACTTTTGGATGCATGCGTTGGCTTTTCCATCCATCTTTCTTGCGGTGGATGAGGGGATCTCACTCATTTTCAGTGGCCACATCACCCTACTGTAGAGCGTAAATTGGTAGCACCAGACCTCGTTCTTCCCAGGGAGTTGGCTTTGATCGATCTTTGCCAGGCCTTCTGAAAGCTGTTTCATCACGGTTCTCCCCGTCTGTTTGTCCGTAAGCTCTGCCGTGCACTGCCTCCCCAGGCTTTTAGTGGGTTAGTCAGAGATGAGTGGGATTTTCTCTCCCCTTACGACGAAAATGGTGTTGTCGTTTCTGACTCCTTCTGATAGACCGTGATTTTGCTCGCTTGATCTTTATTCGAGCCCACGCCATCAACTTGTCCATCCTTTTCAGCAGTCTTGATGTGCTTGCTGCTGACTGAAGAAGGCTGGTGACGTCATCCATGTGCGTCCTCAGTGGGGGGTAGTCTCTGCCCAGATGGTAGTTTGATCCCTTGAGTTTTGATCCCTTGAGTTTGATCCCAACCACCTGCCTTGCTCCGACGAGGATTACCTCAAAGGCTGACATGAACAGGATGGGAGAGATGGCACAACCCATGGCGATTCCTACTTCTAACATCATACTTATAGAGCTTGTATGGGATTCCATTTGGGCCTGGTGCGGATGAAGACCTTGCCTTCTTCACGACTTGCCTGACTTAACTAAGCTTGGGGGGCAAGATGTTGAACACAGCAGTCGGAGGTGCAGGCTTAGGCACGTACCCTGGTGTTCCTAATGGGACGTTCCTTACTGGATCGCTGTACTGTTTTTTGATGTCCCACTCTTCTTTTCCTCCAGCAGCTGTCTGGCATGCTTAAAAGAGTCTTTGAAGAAGCTGGCTCGTTCTTTCTGTTTCCGTTTGCTGCACTTGCGGATACATTCAGCTCTGCGAAGCCTGGACAGTCTCTGCTTGACCTCCTCCCATAAGGCTTTCAGGCCCTCTTTCTCCGCCAGCGTTGCCCTCCTCCAGTTCTTCGCCTTCGCACTAGCTAGTCAATCTCCTTTTCCCTCCTACCCTTCTCTCTTTGGGCGGTCCTGGAGGTCATTTCGCCAAACCTGTTCTTGCAGGCCTGGTATAGGATATCCCCAATCTAGGGATAGCTTGGATTCCGCCCCTCCTCGCAAAGATTCCTCCAGTGTCTTGACCAGGTTGGTGTCCAGTGTTCGCCATGCCTCTGTCTCGCTTTCCTTTGGCCATTTGAGCTTGCCTCTTCTAGTTTCCTAGGTTTCTTGCTCTCTTTTGGTTCTGTTCTGTGGTTTTCACATTGGGGCTCTCCCTCCACCAGTTGGCCTTCTTCCTCTGTGACATCTTTGCCTTCTGCAACATTGGGTCCATCGGCTCTGTGGTTTTCGCCCTGGCTTTCAGTCCCTCTTGTCTCACCTGCTAAGGCAGTACAAGGTTGCTGGTAATATTTAGTAGATACATTATAAATATATCTACTAAATATCTCTTAAACTGCCTTATGGTTGCAAAGGTTACAATTATTGTTGTTGTATAATCATTTTTAGTTGTGGCCAACTTTGTGAATGGTTTACATTTAGATGGGTTAATAATAACATGACATTATATGTAAAAAGCATTATGGCTGCAGTGTATTGGCTGCTTATAGAAGTCTTTAGCCTACTGCATTCAGGCAGGAACACTCAAATACTATGTACAGTAATGTTGGCAACAGCCAACAGCCTCCACTGCTCAATACTGTATATCCATAAGCTTATAATGTAAGTATGTTTTTATTTATTTCATTTAGCATGTAGAGGTGACCTGTTGTGTCTATAAGGAAACGTAATGTTGTGGGCACGCGTTGTGCCGTCCCTCTTGGGTGCTGCATATTGTTAATTTTCTGTTGGACTATTTAAGATTCACCGGCAGCAATAGGTACAACACTTAGTCATTGTTTCTGTTTTTGTGTGAGGTATCCTGTGTTTCGCCAAACGGAACTTTGTATTGGTTTTGGAAAAATTTTCCACTCGCGCCTACACTCGCCACTCCCGCCCGCTACACGTAACACACAAATAAATGTAACAATAAATTAATTATTGCCGCCTTATTCGCCCTCAACTGCTCAGACATTGGCATTTGTTAAATTAAAACCCTTTCCCCTTGCCACTGATTTGCCGCTATATTTACCCAAGGCTGTTGTGTGGGTTAATGATGTTAAGCTACAAAAATCTCTCAATGTCTTTGTGGGAAGCATTCCCAAGCAATCTGTTTGTGCCACATGTTGACGGATGTTTGTGGAATATAGATACTGTACGTCTTTTCTAACCACACTCTCTGGTTTGCAGCTTGAAATTTGTAATATATTAAGGTCCAGAAACCACAATGTTTTCTCCTTAAACCGCACGTTGATGCGGTTTGATATGACAGAAAAGCAATATACTTCAAAGACTGATTTGTTTCGCCAAAATGGCTTGTGATTCTTTTATATCAACATGGCCTAAAATCTGAACTAGTAGAGAGAAAGCTCATCCTTATGTTATATCAATATTAGTTTAATACTATTGGCCTTCTAGCTCTCTCGTTATATTGCCGAAGTACAATATACAATGAATAATAGAGGACAAAAGATGTCATTCAAACCGTGATGTTCTCAGTTCAATCTTATCCCTCATTTCTGTTTAACTAGCACAATGTGGCTTCAGATCAAAGAACTCTTTGAAGCAGTGAAGTTCACCTGGAATTGAAATCAGCAGATGGGGCCACTGGCGAGTCCAGTATATTGAAACCCCTAAGCACTTTTTCAAACTTGTGACAAATGAGTTAAGGCTCTGTCGACTTTATTGGCTCAGATGAACTTTTTTTGTGCACTGTGTGTGCATACTATATACAATAGTATGCACACACAGCAAGAACATAATAGATCTGTAATTTGGACTGAGACTTATCATTTGCATGTACTATTTTGCAATTTATTCTACAATAATAATAAATGAAGCTTATAGTGCCCAATTTTAGCATAATTTACATGAGGAATCATTAACAATATACCCTTATCTTTTTTATAATCTTACGTTCTGCTGTTTCACTGGTGTTTATATTTAATTGCTAATTACCACCTTACCAGACAAAATTAGCATGGTTGAGATCAGCCAGACCCCGACTCAATCTTTTAAAATATCTTTGTTCATTATTTTAATGTGTGGACCCTATCAATAATTGTTTTGGAAGTGCATGTTTTAAAGGACATTTTTTATTTAAATCTAAATCTAACTATGATTGTCTACCTCCATTTGTTAGTTTTGAACGCTACTTTCTTTCTCCGTTTTACTACTGTTTTTTGTAATGCTATGCTGTGCTAATACTGCTGCAACCCTCAAAACCTTTCCCTCACACACCAGAAAGTCCTAGACCATATTCTGTCTCCCTATCTCCATGTGGACCTTCCAGTGCTCCAACCAATGGACTACCACTGCTTTTGCCACTGATGCTCATCGCTACAGCACCGGACTTGCCACTGAAAGCAGCCACCTCTCCGGCTCGTCACCCAAACAGCCAGATCTCCTGATGTCCCACATTCTTGCCAAAAGGAGAACAAGCCAGCTGGAGTCTGAGGATTGTGGATGGCATAGGATAGATGACAAGGATGAGGATCAGTTTCCATTCTGCCCAAAGAGGACTGCTGGTGTTCAGATGGACATTCTACAGCATTACAGCCCATTAGAACTGTTCAAGGAGGCTGTGCATACACTTTGCAAGAACACCAACAATAACGCACAACACAGGCGTGTTCAGGGGCTGAAGCCTGGACTGAAGTGGATGGAGACAAATGGTGTGTTATATATCTGTTGTCATTTGTAAATTATATATCCCTGTACTATATTGGGAACACCACAACAACACATTATTTGATGTTTTACCCTCTTTTGTGTCTCATTTCAAATCTGATGACTGCAACACGCTCCAATAAAGTTATGACAGTTGAGTGTTTACCACTGTATAACATAATATTTCCTTTAGTTACACATATTTAGTTTTTGAGCACTGAAGACACCCATTTGTGAAGTTTAGCAAGTAGAATCCCCCCCTATTCCTCCATTATTCCATTAGGTCTTCAAGTGTACAATTGTACAGAGCCTTTGTTGCCATATTTTGTGCTTCTTAATGCACCACACTTTTTCAATCAGCAACAGGTCAGGACTGCATAAAGGGCCAATCTAGCAGCCGCACTCTGTTTATGCAGTCATGCACTTATGATCCACGCACAATGTGATTTTGCACAGTGGAAGTGTGCTTTGTGGACCGAGAAGTCAACAATGTAGAAAAAACAGCTGTCATGTTCAAACCATTAGGAGGAAAAGGACCATCCAAACTGTTATCAGCATCAGGTCCAAAAGCCAGCCTCTGTGATGGTATGTCAGTTTTGATGGCATGGGTAAATTGCACATCTGTGAGGACACCATTAACGTAGTAAGAGATATACACATTTTGCGGCAACATAAGCTGCCATCCAGATGTGGTCTTTTCCTGGGACATCCCTGCATTTTCCAGTAGGACAACGCAAAATCACAGGTCTCAAAAGGTAGAAGATAGTGTATCCACTGCACAAGAAGAAAGAAGAAGTGTAGGTCCTGTCTGTGGTGTCACTCACCTTGAAAGACTGAGGTTTCAGCTCGGTTCCCAAGCAAATGGGGGAGTTCCAAAGTCCAGACTCTACCTGACAGTGAAGGCTACATTCAAAATGTCTGTATCCATCTCTATATTTTAAAAGGTACAATGAATTTATAGATAACTGTGTGCAGTGCTTTAGTAATATGACTGTATAAGTGTTTGTTTAACTTGATTATGCCCCTATAAAGAAGATTTATTAGATTAACGAATTATGAATAATGTAGGTCTACTATATGCAACACAACATAGTATCTACTCCACAATGTGGTTGTGAATATGCCCCTGTCATCTACATTGATGATTCACCAACCATAGCCTGTTCAGAATAATTAAGGATGGCATCAGAATGAGATTTTAGTTGATGGCTTCATATAGCCCTGAGAAGTGGGAGAAGGGAATAATTACACCCCATGTAATCATGGCAGACCATTATAACAATATCTGCACTCTTGGCACTGATTACAAATCAAAGTCCTATCTAGCGGAGAAACAGGAATCAGATACCCCAATGTAATAGAATAGTGTTCAGTCAACATTGTGTCTTTATTTTAAACTTGCAAAAGACCCGATTAAACTTTCACCAAAGGTGGATAATCTAAATAGCTAATAAATTAATAACGACCCATTTTATTGAACAAATACTCCGTGTTTTTTTTTATTAACACAAACCCATAACAGGAAAGTAAAATAGCTTGTTCTCTATCCTGCTGTATGGTATATACAGCTGACCACCTCATAGACAAAACAACATCATATCATTAAAAAAAGAGGTGCACTTTCTCCACTTTCATTTCTCTGTAACACACAACACACAGTTTCTTATGTGCACTGTAATAAGGAAGACATCCCTTATAGGTACACAGGTATGTAAAGGTACACAAATAGCATGCCACTATTACAAGGCTCACATTTTGTCACATTTTGATTTGTAAGAAATGAAAATCGATCATGATCCTCTAAATTGTGCATAAACAACTAATAACTATTTATATTTCACTGTGACAATAATGACAATACTAAAACCATTACAATATTATAACATTTTGCTATTACTTTGCATTTGAATAAATGTCCTCCCCTCATTTATATTCCAAACGTTGTTTGTATCTTTGACAGAATGTCTCTTTTTGTATTTGTACAAGCTCTAATATAGTTTTTTTTCCTAGTTCTTTCTATTGTTGTCTGTTTTTAGAACATATTTGTTGTTTTCTCTGGGCAAATAATAGTATTTCAGCTAATGAAAGAAATAACATTCATTCATATGTGTCCCAAGATAGAGGCTGCTGTCACATTGATCCGGGGCAGATTGTTTTTGCGGGTCTAGTAGGTCATTATATCATGCTAACTCGGCTGATTTGCCTGGGGTCACCTTCTATGTTCTTGTTGCTAACTGAGAGATAGTTGCTATAGTTGCAGCTTTCCCTGCTCTCTTCTAGGTCTTTGTTGGGGATAGATGTGTTTGAGGAGGCAACCTGTTGCTGAGAGTGATGTGTCATGTGCAAAGAACCCCTTAAAGAGCTCGTAATGACAGTGTTGTTTTCTAAATCTTTACGCCTGCTTGTGTTTCCATATTTCTTTAGACCGTGACGGAAGTGAATTGTAAACAGACCATACGTGATGGGATCTAAACATGCATTAAATAGGCCAAAGATAAACAACATATGGGTCAACGAATGGGAGACCGTCTCCTCCATGTCTTTGGGGAGTAACCAGTACCACAGACCCAGCAGGTAGTACGGGGTCCAGCAGACGATAAAAGACGTGACGATGACGATGCTCATCTTCAGAGTTCTCATGCGAGCTTTGGGGATGTTGTTGTGCGAGCGACGCAGAGGCACCTCTCTAGAACGCACTGGAACACACAGAAACAAGCACCGAAGGCTTGTCAGTCACATGGAACCGTTGCTAAACATATAATTTCTGACTGCATTCTGCCAAGGTAGTATACTTACGGTTACCCAGTGCCATCCGGCCGGATATCTCCACAAGGATCCGTGTGTAACAGAAGATCATGATAACCAAGGGGAGGAGGAAGAGACACAAAAAGGTGAACATGTTATAGAGGGTCTCCTGCCAGCGCTTGACAAAACTCCCGTGGGTGGTGCACTGGGTGAAGGTCTCAGGAACTGTGATGGTCACATTGTGAAATATAACCATCTGTGTGAACACACAAGCACAGGTACTTGAATAAATCATCATTATATCTCGATGTTAAGGCACACCAGATATCACTTGATGCCTAACATCTAGATATAACGATGATTTATGAGATTGTACATCACATAAATCATTGTTATGTCTATATGTTAGGGCATGCCAGATATCACTTGATATTTTTTACTTCCTAATTCCATTGCATGTTTAAATAAAATAAAAAGATTTGTTTCTTAATACCACAGAAGTCTATTTAGTTAGTAAATTTGATTAGAATTATATAAATTGGATCTTTATTCATCATTGAATGAAAGAATTTTATGGTTGTAATGAGTTATTAGTTTTGATTCCACATTACCAGATTCTTTGGTGGATATAAAGAGAAAATACTTATTATATACACCTCACTATATAATCCCCATTACAGCTGAGAGTATCTGTTGTGCCTCCAAATAACACTGCATGTTTTGGTTACATACAGTAACTAATGATTCATGTATAAAGCATAATCCATCTATCATGCAACAAAACAAGGGAATAGTGTCTCTCACTATATGTTGTAAAGACAAATGTACATGTGCAACATCTGTGATTGCAGTGATTGCCATAAAAAATATGTAATTTAAAGCATTTTCCCTCCACTTTCTTTGGTTGATAAGAGATTGGCAGCACAGAAATATTTCAGTATTCAGTCTACATCTTACTCCCTTGACAGTAATTTTTGTTAGCTGACCCAAATATATTGCCAAAAAACTTCTTAGTTAGGAAAATCTGTTGACAAAAACAGGCAACAAACTGAGGTTATTAATCAGTGTGCAACCTAAATTGAGAGTCAATATACAATAGTCATATAATAATTTGAAACAAGTAACACAAGCTGCAAGGCTCAACTGTTGCAATATACAGCACCTGCAGTCTTGGGTGAAAAATGTATTCTAGCAAAATTCTGACTTTTATCAGATACAGATAAACTTACAAGTAAACGAAAAATACGTTTTCAGAAGTGAACTATATGAGGCCTCTACATCATTGCATTAATCCATTATTTAATTAACAAAACAATCAGTCTGTCATCGGTAAACTCCTCCTTACTATGCTGAAGATTGGTTGAGAGGGTGTTGGGGTATTTTATATGACTTCATATGCCTTGTATGTGTTTTAATTAATTTGAGTCAACATGCAGCACCCACTCAGAATTCCAATTCCATTAGCAGAAATAGCAAACTCATTTGTACTTTGCATGTCGGATTCATTAAAGGACAATTTGTTTCTCCCAAAAATTAAGTATACAGTTATATACCGTAGTATACTGTAATTGTAGTGTAAAATTAATAACCTGAACTGTATTTTCATCCATTAGGAACAACAGATGTATGCAGACTACAAATTTACCTGACAATCGTGGCATGGTGTTCCTTCTTCAGTGCCCTTAAAGCATATTTAGGCTACACAAAAGACAACATGGATGTCCTCTAAACAGCACTGGTCGTACTGCAATGACAATTTTAATGAAACAACAAATTGTGTTTCCACGATTACGTGTGACAGGGAAAAGTACGTATTATGGAGTAACTGCAGGAGTGTATTACAAGATGTGCTGACGCCCAAAGTTTGCTTTGATGTGATGCCAGGAGACGAGGTTGAGAGAAAGAGAGAGAGCGGCAGATGATTTTTACAACCCTTACCTGGGGGACGGAAAGAACGACACTCATGGTCCAAGCCACGGACAACATGATTTTGCTCCTCCTCTTGGCCTCGCTGATGCCCAGCGGGTTAAGGATAGCGGACTGTCTGTCCAGGCTGATGACGACGGTCACGAAAGCGCAGGAGTACATCGCCACCAGCTTCATGAACATCAGCATCCTGCAGGCGACGTCTCCGGCCTGCCACTGAACCGTAATGTTCCACGACGCGTCCATGGGCATGACGATGAAGGTCACCAGCAGGTCGGCCACAGTCAGGTTCATGATGAGGATCCTGACGTGGGACTTGCGCTTGCCGCTGTTTCTGGCGGCCCAGAGGACGGCCAGGTTGCACACAGCCGAGATGGCGCAGAGGGTGAAGGTGATTATCACTCGGACCTTGGCCGCCGTGGAGAAAGTGGGAAGCTGGAGGGTGGCCCCGGTGGCGTTCCCGGCACAAACAGAGGGGGGTTCCTCACAGCTGCCATTCACAGTTTGCTCTGTCATTTGATGGATCACAATGAAGGCGGGCATCCGGTGATTTCACTGGATGTCAACAAACGGACAGCATGGATGTTAAGTGGATTTTCTTCATTGGTATTTCAATTGTGAACTGTACAGATTGAGCTGAAGAAACACAATCAGCGAGAAACATATTATACTAAACGTGAACTAACCACATATATCAACATACATTACAGTAGTTTAAGACATGTTTAACAGTTTAGGTTGGCTCACTATTCTGACACATCACTGACTAATAGCAGTTTAATCTGGAGGAAAAGTTTCTAATGTTCTGTTCACCTGTGAGAAATGCATAGTGCAATAAATTATCATGACTTTTGATCTGTTAGGTGTGCCTCCCTCGTTTTCCCACATATTTCCTTCTTTCTTGTAATTTCTTTTCTTTTTTATCTTTTCTTGTTTTTTACAATCGAGCGATGTTCTTCAAAGAGCAATTGCTTCAGGCTTAAATCGAAGCAACGACTATATTATCAAAAGGCGTCATGCACCCTTAGAAAAAAACAAAGTCATGCTCGACAGAACAAACGTCTTACCTGCAGAACAATTAGGACCGGGTCGAGCAGATCAGCGCTAAACTGCCCAGAGTGCCTAGCGCAGACACTCCAGCAGCGAGATGCGGCTACAGCGTCAATGCAGCTGTTGCTTCAATCCCTGATGAACATTACTCTGCTCTGACGTGCGAGATAGGATATACTGTAAGCAGTAGGCTACAAATCTATACGCGACAAGCCGACAACATCAGGGGTTTACTTGCAATGTACAGTAGTGTTAAGGTCCAGGCATGTTCAATCATGCAATGACGATCTTTACTATTCAGGTTTTCTTTTTTAGATCTTTTAATATCATAACATAATGTTTTCGTTTAATTGTATCAATTATAGACTATAATTGGTTGTTTGTAGCTATTATTTGTAGCCCTTCCTTTCGATCCCGTTTGACCAGAATGTCATGACAGCCAGTATAGTCTAGTGACATTCAAAATGACATTGAAAGATTTTTTCATTTTATTCCTATGTTTTATGTAGAGTAAAAATCCATTTGAAGTGATCAAAAGTCATGAGCTTTTTCACACCACATGACAAAATTGTCTGTTTTATTTCCACTTGGTTAAAACCCTTTCATAATTGCAGGAGGACTGTTTGTAGTCCTTAGTGGGAGTTTGAAACTACAGTACACATCAATGGCTTGCACGTAATAAATAGAAGGAGTGGATTAGAAAATGACTGATGAGTTCAAACATCATTGTGTGCCACATTTCTGGATTGGGTAGCCTACTAGCATGTATGTATGTTTGCATATAAATGTAGGCTAATCCTTGCACCTCCAGATACTAAACAGCAATCACATTTTGGCTCCTTAACAAACCACTTCTACTATCAAACTCTAATAAATACATAAGATGTGTAGGTTTTTGTAAAACTAATTGCAGCAGCAGTCTTAAAATAATTGTTTTTAGTGCAGTTTGTAATAGAGTGAGTGGATATTAATATTATATTAATAATATTAATAATATTAATTAGTTAGTAGTAGTACCCATCATTGATCCTGTCTCCCTGATGGGATTTGTGGATGATCCCAAAAAACAATTAATTCACATTGAATGGGGAAAAAGACAAGGGAGGAAGAGAGAAATTATCTACAATGTCATGCCCCATATCATTCTCTTTGAGACATTTTACTCTCGGCTACTGTAATTGTCTTTTGCCATAGGGTATGGACCTATACGTTACATATGTCACATAATGTACATTCAACAAAAAAACAGCATTTGTAAATACAAATTCAAGCAGGAAACCTAACCTGACAAAGGAAACATTATTTGCTTAATAAAGGTGTTTTAGATACTGTATGCAGTTGTGTGTGCAGGTTTATTATCTTCTTCTGAGCAAAGTGGCATAGCGCATTATTTTGCTTGAAGATTTTTCACAGATGCACTCCTTGCACAAGATAACTGACTTGATACTGTTGAAATACTGTCATTTCTAACTTTTCTTACACTTTCCAGGATGCTATAAGCGTTGCGTTTAACTTTCACATGACAACAGCAGCAGTCTGCTGTTTTGACACATTCAATGTTCAGTCTTCAGCCTGAAACTGCACTAAAATTGGCTCCAACGGCATTGTGTAAGGTTGTTTCTGAAACATCCCCTCTCGTAAAATAACGTTTTTCTAGTTAATTGACTAGTGGTCAGTCAATTAAGAAATCTGTCTAATAACATGTCCTTTTGCCAGAATTCCTCTCTTAAAACATCATTGTGCAAAACAAGCCATTTAGATTTGACCCCAGGTGTGACATCATATCTGGATTGTAACCAATCATCTCTGACCTATCCTCCCTCTAACTGCCAGTCAGATAGCCAATCAAGCTAGGGGATGTTAAAAAAAGTGCAAAACCAACTGAAATGGAATGTTCAGCTAAAGTGAAGTCTGTCCTAAATTATGCTGCTCCCTCTGTCCAATGGCCTAAATACACACTGCCCGTGTGTATTTAGGCCATTGGACAGAGGGTGCAGAGTGGAGTTCAGAATGATCTCTGAAACTTCCTTTATATCATTTGGGGCATGCGTGGATGTCCGTGCATCTCCCTGCATGTAACTGCATGCACGTTTGTGCAAACGAGGGATTTCATGGCTATTAGAGAGAAAATTTTGCATATGCATATGAAATACCCTTTTCAAATACAATCCTGAAAATGAATGTAATTAGCCAGGTTTTATGGTCATTGGCTTAAAATTCCCCCTACAGGAATTTCTGTTTAGTGAGGGTTCAATCATAGTCTGACACAGTAAAGACAATAAGGCACCTGTAAAGGCACTGAGAACTGTAAAAGCATTTTATGTTTTTTGTTTGCCATGCAACGTAAATTTGTATGAATAACTGAATTTCTAAATAGTGAAATTTAGGGAACTGAAAGATCACAATTTATAGGTGCATCATGCTGTAGGCTAACAACCACAATTCTCTAAGTCATCTGAGTGTGAAGATGCTATTTTTCCATGTGTTTCTGTATGGCAGGAACCATAGCATCTGAAAGCATGGCAGAAATGGTGTGTACTTAGAGCTGTCAAGAGCTGACAGCTGGATGCAGCATTGGTGTTATAATGCAGCAAAGGAGACAGTAAAATGAACATCTGCAAATGACCTGTCAATTTTTATGTCATATCAGGTTTGATGCCTTGAAACCTTGGAAGGCCACATGGAGGTAATTGGGAAAGTGACAAAGAACACAAGAAAATATGAAACTCAGCAAAAATGTGCTCATACAGTAAATAACAAAAAACTCCATGTGATGCTCAGAGGAAGTGTAACGTGTGATGAGAAGGGCAGGCGCGGAGAAGCAGGAAGGCATTGGAGACGGTGCTTAAGGGTTCAACGAGCCAAAGCATCCATACTAATAGCGAACCACGTATGTATACCCAACCACGCAGGTGTACCTAATCCCTAATTAGTGATAATTTGTCTGTTGCAGTGCTGGGGTGCGTTGGAAAGGTGGACGGCTGTCTGGGGGAACGGCTGTCGAGGATGAACGGGGGAGGTGCGCTGCAGGATAGCGCAGACGTTACAAGAAGGTATTTAGCCCATTTTCTAGCCTGCTTGACTACTCAGTCCCCTATTTTCCCAAGTCATTTGTTTATATAAGATATTAAATATTTAATAAAAAATATATATATTGAATTAAAATAACAAAATATACATTTTGTTAATAGAGATATTAGCATATTATTTGTACAAATATTATTTTGCAAAAAAATGGTATATAAATAATTTGAACATTTCACATATTCTTTCTCATTCTGGTATGATCCAATGTAAAATCGTTTATCTTCAGTTCTCACTGCACAATCCCACTGTTATCCAAGTATCAATTTGGAGTTTGGACACACTTTTTGAATCCCTTTGTGGCAAAATTCTCTTATTACCCCCTCATTGGGGTCAGCCTAGATTTCAGCGGTACTCAAGGACAAGGTAGGGGTTATCTTTGGCAAAGGATTGGTCTGTTATGTCAAGGTTTCCAATCCTTTGCAGTGGCCTGATTTACACATCCACTTAGACAGACTGACGCTTTCAAATCCCCAAGCGATAAGATCCAGAGCCCCCAATCAGATGTGTCACATTATGTCTGTTACTGTATGATCAAACCATCTAATGGTCTCTAATGGAGAAATACTGCTGTCTAAAATATTGTCATACTGTAGCTTCTGATCTTGAATACAATCTTCAAAAAATTATGAAAGCAAACAAATCCTATACCATGTTCCTCTTGATACATGTACTGTATAACAAGCTGTACTTTATAATGTCTGTAGTCTACTGTATATGTTATAAATGTATATGAATATACAGTAGGTGGGAGTTTGTTTCTGACTTTAAGACGTTTTTCTGCTGCTGCTTTATTTTTATTTACTGTAATTTTTTGAGCAGTAAGCAAGACAAAAGACATAGGTTCATATGAATGTGGGGACTCGATGCAATTAAAAAATTTTTACATTGCTTTACATCTGTTGTTTTGTGATGCAAAGTTAAACTCTTATATGGAAATTCATAATTTATATTCTTTAGCAAACATATATGTGCCAAATGAATTATAGCTTATAATTCGCAAACCCCAACATCAAAGCACTAATCTGTATTGCGTCCACTTCAGAATACATTGTATCGGAACATTATGAATAAAAACGACCAGTATAAATACTACGACAAAAATACACTAAATAATGTTGAATAAGTTTAATAGGAAATAGGCTAGTTGGTGCTGGTAGTTCTTTGTTTTAAAAACTATTAATTGTATTCTGTAGGCTACCCAGCCATCTTCTCAACATCCCTTTAACAAGCAAGCAGCAGTAAACTGCTCTTGACCACTCTCCCTCTCTCTAACGTTTGTGGGCTCTTCTCCTCAAAAAGGTTGTGGCAAAAAGCATTGCTTTTGCCCCAAACCACTATGCAAATCACAGATTCTCAACACAGATATTATTATTTTATATAGAATTAACTGGATTCCTGCATTAATTGCCTCTCATAGTCCCATCTTCATATGACATAACAACAGATAAACACAGTGCTATTAATAACTTACCATGTTAATGTCTGTACTGACCACATACTGTACAGACAGCTAACGTACACACGCAAGACAATGCTAAAGACAGTTACCTATAGGTGCTGTGTTAGGCCAAGCACTTGCTAGCTGTAAGGAGAGAAAATAGGAGAATGAACACCATGTCAAATCTTTTATGACATTTTGAAAATACCTTATTTATAGTTGAAAAGTGCTCTAATTACACGGTGGTGAGATCTGCTTGTTCAGAGTCATACATTGTGGAGTAGCCTGGTACTGTGTGTTGATTGTTCTTTGTTCCACTTGCAGTAAAATGATTGTGTTGTTCTGTAAGTTTTACTGCTTGTACTGAGGTGGCGCGGGTCAGTTTATGTCTTGAAATGTATGGTGACTTCCCCTTCGCATGTGTGTGCGTTTGGCCTGGGTCCAGCCAGCTTTCACAGATGTATTTATCTGGTTGTGAAACATTGCTTGATGTGTCATGATATTGCATTTGAAGGTCACAAAATTGAACTTGACATTAACTTTATGTGGCGTTTCATTTCTGAATTGCAAAACAGCCATTTCAATTGTCTTTTCAATGATTTTCAATGATAATTTGCTGTCAAATATCAGTCTTGCAATGATTAAAGGTCAAAATTTCCATTGTGATTTTATTGCATTGTATAATAGGTTAGTTATACAATGCAAATAAGTTGCCGTACAAGACAAAATGGTTAGAATCAGTTGGGCTGCAATATTGCCTATACTGCCTTAGTTGCAAGCAAAATATCAAAACATTGTAGTGTGCATTGAATGGACAGCAGATGCTACTAAATGATAACTGAGGAGCACTCATCAGTCAAAACACTATCAGTCAAAGTGCTGTCAGATAAAAGTCATGAACTCAAATATAGCAATGAAACATAGTAGAAAAAGAAAAGATATTAACAGGCACAGACTAAAAGCAAAAGAGAGTAAAATTATACTAAAATATAGCATAACTACAGGAAACATAAAAACACAAGAGGGTAAGAATACAAAATCCCATACAGTATATACCTACCTAAAATAGAGCCCGGTGGCAAACCTTTCTTTCTTTTCATATCAAGGAAATCTTGACAATGTACTGCACCATCTACAATTGCTGAGTACGCAATGACAGGCATTTTTGTCCAGGACAATTCGCAGTCCCAACAGTAAGATGGGATCCACCATATGAAGATCTTTTGATAAGTCGAAAAATAAAGAAACACAACTCTGCTTATTATCCAGGGCGCACACAATATAATTGACAACCAAGGAAGCCGCTGCGATTGTGGTTTGTGAAACCTGACGGCTACATGATAGATATGTAAACCCAAGAGTTGAGAGATTATTCTGCAGTTATACAAGCTAGTTTGTAGTTACTAGAAACAATGGTCACTGATGTTCACTGATGTGTTAGTAAGAATAAAATATTGTATAATAAAATATTGTCAAATATATATTGTCTAATAAAATATTGTCAAAAGTGGTCTGGTTATGAGATCTCTCACCCATCCTCGATGGCGTTTTGAATTACAGGTCGTTTAAAAAAAATTATAAAATAATTATATATATTATATAAATATTATATAATATAATAAAATAACTATTATGCAGTAATATACCATTAATGTTAGGAATTAGTTTATACATAGTGAATACACCCTCTCTTTTGTGAGTATGCTACTACACACCGCAACCGTGTTAAAGCTGCTAGTACTACACAGGCAGGTCATCTGGCATGTACAAATTATTGCATGTTCTTTGAATTTATTGCTGGTATAATACTATAAAAATTTCGCATTAGTTAATTACTAGACAGTCATTTGAATATTTTCCCTGTATCAGCCAGTGATTTCCTAGGGATTAATATGTAATTGAAGACCTGTAAATTTAAAACCCCTTTTGTTTTTCTGTTTAGCAGCAGAGCGTTCTCCCAGTACAATCAGATGATTTCCATTAACTACATTCCAACATCAGTCCTCTCAGCCCACAGCCCACTTCAAACAGTGTGCCTATTGAAAGACGCCTCGGAAACCTGGTGACTTGTGTTCTTGCTGGTATATTTGTGCACACAATAGTGAGAAATGTATTTCAGCCAGTTGAAATGCAAAGATAACGCCGAGAGAGAGAGAGAGAGAGAGAGAGAGAGAGAGAGAGAGAGAGAGAGAGAGAGAGAGAGAGAGAGAGAGAGAGAGAGAATCTGGAATATAAGAAATGTACATGCCAGGAACAACATTATGGCTCACAGGTTTAAAGAATCTGTTTTTTTGGCCAAGGTCGTGGTTTGACCTTGACTTCAATATCACATTGAGCAGCTTAACTTTATCCGTAGAAAATGTTGAGCTTCACTTCTCATTTTATTTGTATTGTGTCATGTTTGGATGTCCAATTATGCCCAAAATAGATTGGTATTCTAAATATTCAGAACACAATTCCTGGAATTCTGCTTTCTACAGCATATAAAGATAGAGACTGGATACAAGGAACAGTTACTGTACACAGCAGAGTCAGTAGGACTTAAAGTCAAGATTGATCCATTTTAGCTATATCCTGTAGCTATACAGTATGCTGGATAGGGCACGTGTTGCACGTAAAGTAGATTTCTAGTAAATAAATCTTGTGTTCAGTCGGTATTGAGAATTCATCCTAGACAATATTTAAATACGCAAATCCGATGACATTTGGAATGGAAATCAATAAATTATGAACACGAGAAAAATGTATATGTTAAGCAAGCTGTAATAGTGTAACGTCCGGGGGCGCCGCCAGGAACGGTGCTTCTCCCCTCCCATTGGGTCTCTCAGGCATGTGGCTCATCCAGCCCCAACACATCCCAGCACCACAGCACCACAGCAGAGCCTCATCCACAATTACCATCATGCGCCCCTGTGTGGAGCTGTGGGAGGATATATATGTTGGGGACTGTGTAAATGGCTTTGTCGGTTATTGGTTTTGTGTCGCTTAATGTTTGTATTCTTGTATAACGTGGCCACTCTTTCCTCTTTTGAGTAAATACCGAGCTGATGCTCGTTTTCGCTACATACATGTAGGGACAAAACCACTAAGGTGAATGGCTACGTAATTCCGTGTCACATTTTGACATACAGTGACACGTTTTCCACAGGTGATGTACCGTCATTTTAAACCTGTTTAAATATAAGAAACTGGAGTATTGAGATACATACTTGAGTACCCATGCAGTCAAGATTTAAAGAGAGACCAAGTGAGAGCTGGCAAGCGCCGACTTCAGGCTAGCTTGCCACCTGGGAAAACCTGCCCCAACATAACCGTAGCATATGTGATGAGTCACCCCCACACACATACGCACCTGGGTTTATTTACCAGCTCACATGTACGAACCTTTCTCACTTCCTCTCCATGTGAGTCCCTCATGTGTGACTCTTTATAGACTTCCCAACTCCATCACTGTTCCATCTAGGATCATTATCAACTCTGCCCACCAGATCCAGCGGAGATTAAGTGTTAAGATGTGTTTAAGATGTATGTAAATCTAACCGTATTTAATTAAATATGTGTTTAAACAATCTCTTGAGCTGTCTGTATACTTCTATGTAAACTTCCATTAGGGACTATGTTCCTGTAAGCACTAAAAGGACCAGATAGACCAAATATGCAATATATTCACTATGCCTCAAGAAGAAAAAGCCCTGCCTTGCCTGGAGCCTGATGTCAGACACTTTTGCTCATTTAGGAAGGATGACTCATGAAAGCAAAGCACACATCGCCTAAGGCAGGCAACTGCTTTTGGGTTCATATGTTATTATAGTATTATTATATATGTCATGGAAGAACCTTTCATGCCAAAGTCAAATGACTGGCATGAAAAGTAACAGAGTGATCCTATATTGTGCTGTCTTTTTAATACACCCATTTACCTGCTCAGTTGACCTGCTACACATTACTGTCAAACTCCTGTTGCTGTGCTTCCACCACTTCCCCTGCAGCCACCTGCTGGTTGGTTCTTCCTCATGTGTATCATGTTTATCTGCTGCTAATGAGGCTTTGCCTGCTAAAATAATGTGCAGGAGTAATGAAAATTGCAGCCCAGATGCCATATTTAAATGATGCGTGCACATTAAATAATTCTAATTCTCACAGTAATGAAATACATGATTACAGATTATGCAGACAAACAAGTTTAGATAAATTAATATCTATGAGCATACCTGACAAATTTCAAAACTCTGGGTCAAACAGGCTAAGAGACACAGTATGTGCTCATTAGAGCGCAGTATGTGAGCTTGCATATGGTGATCCCTTACACTTGCCTGAACCCATGTTCTTAGTGTACATACTGTAGGTTCTTGAAGCAAACTTGAAGAGGGGGGAGCTATGTACAATATTTCTGGACTCTGGGCCAAACTGTGGAACTGTGGAAGTCATGGCTTTCATTTGTCAGCATATAGTTTAATCCAAATCGGATAAAACATTTTTAACATCAGTTATCATGTAAAGCCAGGGCATAGTGTATAGAGAATGTAATTATGGATGTTTTTATTGAAAGGATTGTTACAACATACAGTACAATCTTCAGCTTAATTATAGGTGACTTCCCCTATAATTAACTCTGCAATAGGAGTGGAGAGGTCAACAAGGTTGACATTGAACATTGAAAATAGCTTCCTAGTAGATGAGTGGAATTTACAATATCTCCTGGGTGTGAATGGCTGAGCAGGGAATAAATATCCCGAAGGTCAAGAAGCTCATTTGATAAAAAATGTCAGAGCCAACACCATATGTTGAATATTTTGTATGTTTCTCTTTTGTTGTTTTGAAAGAAAAAAATATTTTGATTGCTCATTTTTGATCAACCGAATACAGCTACACCTTGTATGCTAGTATGCTTCGATCTTATGCTGCAACCCCATAAATGCCAAATTTTGAATACTTTCATATTGAGTGAACCATTTTTCTTTTGCTAGATGAACAATGACAAAGTTAATAATAACATAACAATAATATCCAGTGCAGGGCACCTTGGAATCCCAAGCAGCAAAAAGATGCCTGGTGGTGAAAAACAACCAGCTTAGTGCAGAAAGCATCAAACCTTTCACAGTCTTATTCAACCATATACCACAATTGGTCTTCACCAAAATAGATTGAAATGTCAATACTAGGTCACTCATTAACTTCCACTCAGTGGTCCTCTAAATCCGAACAGACAATCATTGCCCTTGTTTGTGTCTTGAATGTTGTCCTAGTGAAGATGATTTTTGTGAAAATCTTTAACAAAAAGATTTGTAAATCATTTCTGACAGTGTTCCAGCCAATAGCGTCTGAGTTGGCTAAACTAAAAACATATCAATAATTGCTACATTGAAAGCGGAGAATGATTCAATCAGGTTCCAGATTGGCCCACATGGACGTGGCTGACTTCATCTTGTCTTCGTACGGAGTCCGGCTAAAACACACCGTAAACAGGCCTTAATATGTAGTGGAAAAAATACGCTATCTGGCAACACCAGCCACCAGTGTCGCACCGCCGCATGCGTCATCAAAACAAAAAGCAGCATGGAGGCGACAGCATCATGTAGACGACAAAGATGCAAGGACGCGACGTATGGTCATTTTAAACAAGTTTTATGACAAGGTCGGTGAGGATGGGAAAAATCTCACATTTCTGTGCAGACTTTCAAAAAGAAAATCCGCGCTTCCGTCACATCCACAGCAAACCTGAAACGGCGTTAAAGCAACAATGGGGAAATGCTGTCCCCTAAATGCTAATGTAAACCCTGGTTGGATAAGGATTAAAAATTGGATATGAAGATGATATCTGACGCATAGTTTCAGTGTTAAAACTGATAAAATAATTGTGGTCTGTGGTTCTATATGGGCTGTGGCAATCGTTTTGAAAAATAATAGCTCGCACCAACATATGGAAAAAAAGCACTATGAACTAGTTCATTTTTGGAACTGTGAACTTAGTTAAAAATTTTGAACTATGAACTGAACTAGTTAATTTTAAAAATAGTGAACTGAACTTTGAACTAGTTCATGTAGAAAGTGAACTTTCCCATCACTGACTGTACTGTATGGTAGCCTGGTAAAACCATCCTGATTTTGCAAGCTCAGCCTCTACAATTTGCTTTGCACATCAGTTTGGGAACTAGAATCAAAACTGTTTGAGACCCCAACAGAGAGCTACATGCCAATCAGCATCAGGTGATTGGCATGTGTGTAGCCAATTTGGTGCCAACGGAAATTAAGGACCTGTGCTTGATTGGTTGAAGGTCCAATGGTCCAATCACCTCCTAGCACCTGTGTCTGAAACTCACTGTATACTTTTGTTGTTCTGATTAGTTGAATGTGGTTCAGTCACCCACTCATGATTTTTTTGACACCTAATAACGTATAATGAAAGTCATGTTAAATATCCTTATTTATTTATTCCTCTGACTGGGACCCAATATCCTGGTCCTCCCCTACCCCAGAGCAGTTAAACCCCCTGGGCAACTTGGGCAAAATGTATGTTGTCTGTTCTCAATGTTTTTGTCATTATTCAAATACCAAGCTTTGGACCCTCGGGCATCATACCATAGGGTTCCTTGGGATTTACAGAATCAGTACTTGAACACCTTTCTCTGAATACATATTCATTCTCCAAGTATAGCTGACTCTGGGGCCTCATGTGACTGTTCTCTGCTGTAAAACTAATCAGCATTTAGACAGCTGCTAAGCATAAACCACATAAAGTTTGTTTCATGGCACTCCTCATTCACGCAAAAGGTAGCCTACTTCTGCTTTCAATATTGTATCAATAATTAGTTGTCTAATAATGAATTTTAACCTTTCAATCTACAAACCCCAAGTACCAAACAGTCTGCCTGGACTTATTTGAAGGGTACTTTAATGCCATATTTATGCACAAAACATTTCCAAAGTTCAAAAGCACAGCCTTTTAAACCATCACCCAATTTGCCTATGGGGATGGAGTCATAAAAGACAAAGCCTCAGATAAAAAGAAAGACATTTATTGGAGATTTTTTTGAAAGATGAGGTACAATCTTTAGGCCTACAGGAAAGGAGGCAAAAATTACAGTGGACATGGGAAAGGCACAGTTATCCCTGTCTTGCGGGTGGGTTTTCTGGGGAAAAGGCTTCTATGGTTTGAAATAAGGTGGGAAAAATGGAGGAAAATATGGGTGCTGAACATAGGGAGGGGGCACTGTACTGCCCGTAGTTGTTCTAGTAGTACTTGGTGTAGCAGTGGTTACTGGATTATAGGGAGGGTAGAACGGGGGCCAAAAGGGAGGAAAATGTGGCACATTAACATAGGGAGGGGGCACTGTACTGCCCGTAGTTGTTCTAGTAGTAGTACTTGGTGTAGCAGTGATTGGTGTTACTGGATTATAGGGAGGGTAAAATGGGGGCCAAAAGGGAGGGAAATGTGGCAGCTTAACATAGGGAGGGGGCACAGTACTGCCTGTAGTGGTTCTAGTAGTACTTTGTGTAGCAGTGGTTACTGGATTATAGGGAGGGTAGAACGGGGGCCAAAAGGGAGGAAAATGTGGCACCTTAACATAGGGAGGGGGTACAGTACTGCCTGTAGTGGTTCTAGTAGTAGTACTTGGTGTAGCAGTGGTTACTGGATTATAGGGAGGGTAGAACGGGGGCCAAAAGGGAGGGAAATGTGGCTGCTGAACATTAGGAGGGGGCACTGTACTTCCTGTAGTGGTTCTAGTAGTACTTGATGTAGCAGTGGTTGGGGTTACTGGATTGTAGGGAGGGTAAAATGGGGGCCAAAAGGGAGGGAAATGTGGCAGCTTAACATTGGGACTTCCTGTAGTGGTTCTAGTAGTAGTTCTTGGTGTAGCAGTGGTTGGATTATATGGAGGCCAAAAGGGAGGGAAGTATGGCGGCTTGGGGCACAGGAGAGAGATTGGAATTCCCTGCCAGCGCATTGGCAGGAAGTACCTTCCATCCTGGGTAGAAGAGAGAAATTTCAGCTCCAGGTTGTCAAAACACAAGCTATGGAATTATACATGCTACAGTCCTTTCAGGACAAGTTATAAATTCCTTTACTATTCATACAATTACAGGACTCCAGTTTCTCACCTCTTGAATTACATTGTGGCAATTATATGCAATCACCATAACAAGTCCCAAGAAGTTCTGCAGGGAGTGCCCACAGGTTGTAGGGATCTGGTTAAGTGGCAGTGGGGGTGCTCTTCCTGAAAACGCAAATGGGATTAGAAACGTGGCACGTTTCAAACTGTAGTTTACTCTGGTCTGCGTACAGTCAGTGTGTGAAGGAGACAGGCTAGAAACGTGCCACCATACTCCACCTCGATGGAGCTGAAACTGCGAGGCTCCTGGTCCCACTGCTCGGAACTTCATTTGGTCCCCACCACACTGTAGCGTGGGTGCCATGCGCATCCATGCAGCTGTTAATGCATCAGGCAGCTGTCCATGGGACAATCCTAGAGCAAGAATAAATACAGCAATGTTGTCACTTCATGGAGCTCGATTATTATAAAAAGGGTCAGCAGATGCAGTGATTGAGTTCATTCTTGTTTATGATGCAAGTCTTACCTGTAGAGTCTGCTTGGTAAACTCCATCTTCTGTTGATACATTCAAGGCAGTTTTAGCCTTTTCAATAGCTTTCAGCTTGATGCCAACTTGGTCCACCTCAATCCCAAACAAAATCTTCCCTTCTTGTACATCCGGCACTGGAGATACACGTGCATCATTTCGTGTGTTATTCAAGCGCGCACATTGAGTGATAGGCGCCAGGTATAGTAAAATAACCGTTAAAATCAGGTTAACACTAGGCCTACTTGACATTCGTTTGCGTACCATTCTGTTAAAGCGTGCCGCTCTCAGAAATGCTCAAGCGTCATAAACAATATTTTAGAGGCACATATTTATACACCTATGGCCATCTACGTAGTGGAAGAACGACCAATCAACCTCTGCATTTCTTAAGATCATGCTCATGCGTGAAGTGGGCGCAGGTGTGCATATTTCCTGGCCAACTGTGTAATTAATGAAATCACCACTAGAGAGCGATATAGCTACCGGGACAGGCGAGGACGCTGTCGTAGCAAACCTCCCCCGTGATTACAATTTATTTTACTGCTTGGCGTTACATTTGGCATTGGTTGCAGAGTGCACAGGAGTGTTATGAAAGTCATATGACGTGACAATAAAGTAATTGTAAGTCGCTTTGGATAAAAGCGTCTCTTAAATGACCTAATTGTAATTGTAATTGTAAAGGGAGACATTATTATAATATACAGAAGTCAGTTTATGTTAAACAGCTTAATGTCTCAAAATTTGAATTTGTACAGGTGATGTCGTCACATTAAATATCATACAAATAATTTGCTATTTTCAACACCTAAACCCATCAATATTTGTATAGGCTTGCACCACAAAAAGCATAAAAGTTATGCAACGAATATGTGCTTTTAATATAAATACAAAATAACCAGTGGAACAGCAAAGTATACTTGACCATTCAATTGTCTCAAAGTTCATTGAGTTAATTCTTGTTTATGATGCAAGTCTTACCTGTAGAGTCTGCTTGGTAAACTCCATCATCTGTTGATACATTTAAAGCAGTTTTAGCCTTTTCAATAGCTTTCAGCTTGATGCCAACTTGGTCCACCTCAATACCAATACTCAATACCAAACAAAAGTGTGTTGCGATATTCTCAGTAGCCACGAGGGGGTAGTAAAGTTCAATAAATGGCTTTTCACATAGCTAAGAAAGAGAAAGATTGATGAATGCACTTTACTTCCTGTAAGCACAAATATGAGAAAAAAGCTCAAGTTGCAATAGAGCAGAAAAGTTGAGTAAATGTGTTTAATAGGAATCTATGTAGGCCTAAGAGGGCAAATCATCAGTGAGGTACTAAAAAAGTACAGCTAGACAATAACTAGTTAGAAAGCGAACTAGATAAGAGCATAACGGAATAATATATAAATGCAAATATTTATTGTGCCATGAACGATCGCATTATAATTTAGTTCATGACCCAACACAATGCAGTTTAATACAGTACTGTATATAGTAGCCTAGTAAGTAAACTATGAAAAATTGGCCACACCTAAATGAGCAAAAATCCAGATAAAGAAATGGTTAATGTATGGAAACTTGGTTTGCTAGACTTTTTGTCCTCAACTGAAAACATTTCACAATTTACGCAGAAAAGGTAAGAAGATTTTAAATGATTCTGAATTTGTAATCCAGACATAGCCTACAGTAGGCTATACAATATGCATTTGTAGAAAGCATTACATTTGGCATATCATATGATTTCTTTAAATCCAACTAAATAAATAAATGAATAATCATTCACTTTTTTAGATCGATTGCTTTCATGATATAACCTAAAATAAAAGGTATCTATGACATATACAGTATAAAACAACATTAAGTCACCTATAGTGCCTGTTGAATCTCTATCTTCAAAACTTTAGCGATTAAGTTGTGTTTATGGAGAGTAATTATTAACTACGGGATACATTTTTGTAATGACGGGCTGTAAAGATTCAAGGATATAGATTGAACCAACCTTAATTCAATTCAGAACCTCACTGACACAATATTCAGAATGAATCATTTGAATTAATGGAAATTTCTGTCAAGCAACCAAGGCAGGGAAAGCAGACATGCAAAGACAATTCATTTCAGTCTAACCCAAAAGGACAACTCTTATCTAAGATCAGTTGCTTGCAGATGATAACGATGTCCATCATGAGGTGCGATCCACTTATTGGACAGCTGTGATGAAGGACTGGAAATGTGGGAAAAGCAAGCCATTAGCATGCCATTTCCCAGGCAGGAAGGAAGCTTTCACACTAGCAGCTTCAGAATTACAGGATGAGGACAAATGCTGAAAATTGGAGCATACCATTCTATGCTATATTTAGACTGAAATTCATATAACCATAAAAAAAAACAAGAAAGAGGCCTCTCTTCTAATCTAATATTCTAATCTAATTATTTTATAAAATTCAAGTATATCTCCTGCAGTGGAAAATGTAATGTTTATATACACAACAGTGTTTACTCAAGTCTAATCAATAGTTAGCTGGCATAATGTTTGTGAAAACTGTTAAACAAGCAATTGAGTTACTTTAACTCATCCATCATTTAAGAATACAAAAATGTAAAGCTAAAAAATAAAAGAACAAGGATGGAATGGCCCAAGGTGTGTGCATCGAGGTAAAAACAATGAATTAATATTTAATGGTAAGTGGTTTGTAATGGCCCCTAAGGGACCCATACAATTACCCATTATATCCCTTACATTATATCCCTACCTGAAGAATGAACACTCGAAACGCATTGTTACTAAGTGTTCTGCATGTATTCACGCCTATTACTGCTGTGAAGGGTACGTATTTGAAGGCTTTTCAATTTCGGGTTTTTTGCATTGTATAGTTGCTTCAACCCTTAATTTATTTTTGAAAGCCTTTTGAGACCCCCATTGTTCTTCCACCCAGGGACACTAAGATTGTGGAATAATATATATCACAATATAATTGTATTCATTATATTTGATAATATCCAGTTTAATATCAGTTTAATTTAACATATTCAGGATCATACTGGTTTTGTGTAGTGAGTGAAGGTATTTCAGCTACATTGAAAGGGCTGTAAGATAGAAAATCATTTCAAACCACCACTGAACAGAACTCAAATAGGACAAGGCAGGCACCATAAATAAAGCCAACCCTGACTGCACAAATTCCAAAGAAATTATAAATAATAAAGCTACCAAAATAAGACAATGGACCCAGCCAGAATATACATAAGGAAGGGATAGCCTCTTGGCTAACCTCACAATGGAATGCCAAAAACTGACCCCAACACTACCAAAGAATAATGGAAACCTAAACCTAATACGAAGCAGTGAAAACATGTATACTGGATCCATATCTGAAAAGAAAGAAGAAAATGAGTGTGTGTGTGTGTGTGTGTGTGTGTGTGTGTGTGTCTGTTTGTCTGGAGTGAGAGAACTGCTGTTTCAGGCATCCATTTGAAAGAGGGGAGGAGGAAATGAAAAAATACAGGAAAACAGGGGGAGCGCCTGACCAAATGTAAGATTCATTATAAATTAGCTTACATAGCATTTAGCAATTACTGTATGTCCTCTTCGCAATTGTAAGAAATTCTTCCACAGTTAAATAACTTTGACTTGTGAGTGGACAGCTTTATGAAGCACTATAACGCTTGCACAAATATTACAAAACAGCATATGATACCAAGTTGTAGATTACAGTGGCATACTCTATTTGATATTTACAAACACAGATATATAGACTAATAATGACACAGATAACTTACACTGATCAGCCATAACATTTTGACCACCTGCCTAATATTGTGTAGTTCTTTTGTCACCAAAACAGCCCTGACCAGTCGAGGCATGGACTCCACTAGACCTCTGAAGGTGTGCTGTGGTATCTGGCACCAAGACGCTAGCAACAGATCCTTTAAGTCGTGTAAGTTGCGAGGTGGAGCCTCCATGGATCTGACTTGTTTGTCCAGCAGATCCCACAGATGCTTAATTGGATAGAGATCTGGGGAGTTTGGAGGCCACGTCAACACCTTGAGCACATTGTTGTGTTCCTCAAACCATTCCTGAACAATTTTTGCTTTGTGGCAGAGGCCAATGCCATCAGGGAATACCGTTTCCATTAAAATGGTATACATGGTCTGCAACATTGCTTAGGTAGGTGGTGCGTGTGAAAATAACATCCATATGAATGGCAGGACCCAAGGCGATTTCGGCAGTGGAGTGGATAGGGGTCAGCATGGGCACCCTGACTGGTCTGCGACTACGCAGCCCCATATGCAATAAACTGCAATACACTGTGCGTTTTGACCCTTTTCTTTTAGCATCAATGAGCCTTGGCTGTCTATGACCCTGTCACCAGTTCACTGCTTTTCCTCCCTTAAACCACTTTTGATAAGTTATGACCACTGGAGACAGAGAACACCCCACAAGAGCTGCAGTTTTGGAGATGCTCTGACCCAGTCGTCTAGCCATCACAATTTGGCCTTTGTCATAGTCCTTACGCTTGCCCATTTTTCCTGTTAATCCTAACACATCAACTTTGAAGACAAAATGTTCACTTGCTGCCTAATATATCCCACCCACTGACAGGTGCCATGATAATGAGATTATCAGGTTTATTCACTTCACCTCTCAGTGGTCATAATGTTATGGCTGATCGGTGTATCTGTAACAACATTTTACACTACATTATTTTTTCCTGATTAGGTGTCGGAATAAATAAACACAGGAAAAGATTCAGTTGTAGAGGCTTTTCAGAAATAGGTTACTACTGTCACAATAAGCAGGAGCTTCCTGTTCATTTACATACCTTTATGGAAATATGCCAAAAAATGGATATGTTGGATATGACTGTAGGGGCGATGAATTCCTTGAAATGCATGCTTTGATCCATTAGGGCTACCATATAGCATATATGGAGATTATAAATGAATATGCAGAGCTGATATAGCATACATTGGCATACATCACAAGAATGTCTTGATGTGCGCTAAGTCCATTAGCAGAAGAATGTTGATTGAATACCAAACCCAGCAAAGCCTGATTAGGTACATTATCCTGCTTAGTTGAGCAACATTTGCAAGCATATTGCTGTAAATGACTTCAGCTCAATAGAACCATCAGCCTCTGGTTGTGATGAAGCTCTTAAAACTCAACCATATGGTCTAACATCAGGTTTATATCTCTCCCAAGGGAAGTAATACCCACTCAAACCATATAGTAGCTTACGGTTCCTCTTTAGGTTCAATGTGGCAACTGTTGGTTTATTCGTCTGTTTTTATTAGCCAATTCAAGCTAAGCAATAGTGCTTTGATAAAAGGCAAGGCTCTTTATTTATGCCGCTTTTCCACTGCATAGTACCGGCTCGACTCGACTTGCCTCTTTTGGTTTTCCATTGGGCAAAAGTAGTACCTGGTACCTGGTACTTTTTTTGGTATCACCTCTGTTCCAAGCGAGCTGAGGCTATAGCGGCCACAATTTCTTATTTCCTTTTTATTAAATAGCATCCCGCAAAACCATATTGTAAAAAGCATTTCAGTGATGATTTTGATCTGGGCATGCTCCTGATGAGACGGCGGATGGTGTCCTGTGGGATCTCCTCCCAGACCTTTATCAGTAAGTTCCTGGACAATCTGTGGCGCTACTTGGCTGCGTCGGATGCACCAATAAATACTGTCCTCGAGGTTCATAAAAATAAATCATGAACCACAGTGGACCACAGTGGACCTATATACAGTAGACCATGAAGCCTGTTAGGCTATTTCTTGCAGCATTTAAAGCAACATGAACAGGGAAATCCCCCCCATCAAATCGGACCCTGCTAATAACTAATTTTAATTAGTAATAATAATTTTTATCAATCAAGAAAAACAGTTAGGTGGATGACCAACATTGATTGCAGCAGCGAGAGCGAGACAACGTAACAAAAGGAAATACAGAAGAGGAAACAGAAAGTTATTGACGTTGTCGATGGATCCTCTGGGAGGGAGAACAGCAGAGCGTGGCCTGTAGAAGACGAAGGCCGTGGGTCCACAGAACCTCAGCATTGCTGATTCATGTAGGCCTCGCTGTGGGTTCTGTGGCGTTTTTAAAAGGAAAGGAGGATAGACAGGAGATTAAGGATTGTTATAGAGAACTTCTGTTAGTGAGACTGCGGTAGAGAGGTTGGCGGCTGCGGTAACAAGGTGGATTCTGAAGAGGTGGGTTCTAAGTCTCTTGCACAAGATCAGTAGTGACTCTGCTGCAGGAAGTTTATTCCACCATTGCGGTGCCAGGACAGAGAAGAATTGAGCCTGGGCTGAGCGACTCTTAAGCACTCATGGCAATAGAGGTGCCAGCCAGCCAGCCGAGCTGGTTGGGGCCTGGAATCTTACCATTGCTTGGAGGTAGAGCGTGGCAGATGTTTACTGTCTTGTAGGCCAACACCAGTGTTTTGAATCAGATGCGGGCTGTGATGGGGAGCCAGTGAAGGTCTCAGAAGAGGGGGGTTACATGGGAGAACTTAGGTTGGTTGAATTCCAGACATGCTGCAACAGTTTGGATTTGCTCTAAGGGTCTGGTAGCAGAGGCCGTTAGTCCAGCGAATAGTCTAGTCGGGAGATTACAGCCTGGACCAGGAGCTGTGCCACTTCTTTTGTATCCTTCTGATGTTGAGGGAGAATCTATAGGCACGGGTCATTGCGGCAATGTTGACTGCACAGGACAGTTGGTTGTCCAGGACAACTCCGTAACTCTTTGCAGTTGGACAGGAGGACACGGTGGTGTTCTCAAGGGTAATGAACAGGTCCACTTGAGGACAGTCCTTTGCCGGAAGGTAGCTCTAACCCTAACCCTGTCTTTTCAAGGTTGAGCTTGAGGTGATGATGTTGTTTACACATAATAAAGATTATTGGTTGTATTTTCAGTAGTGTTTACGCGCACGAGAGTATTAGCAACCCATTGCACCTTAGGTTGTCATTCTATTTTAAGGAATGAGTCTGTCTCTCCTTCTCTCAACTCTAATTGCATCTGTCAAACATGTGTTTGTCACCACGGAAACAGATCACACAAATTAAACCTTTTACATGCATACGGAAAACATCGGGATTGCTGTTGGCTCTAGCTGCTTATCTCTTTCAGTGCTATTTAATCGGTAATAGGCACTTCTATGACAAAGACAAGGATCTCTCAACCGCAAATTGCTGTGTATGCATATTCTGTGAGATATGTAATGGATAATGATGCGTCATAATTCTCATCTGTCACAGGATCCAGGCACTGAAAATCTTCAGCCCCACTCTAACGCCATGACAGTTGCCATGGAGACAGCTCTGGGAGGGTATATGGGCAGTGGAATAGTACAGAATACTCCCCCCCCCCCCGTTTCCTTTGGATTCTGTGGTTACTGTAACCCGGAGAAAAAAAAGATACTGTATCCCTTTTAAAGTGGTAGTGTGTTTTGTAAGTACTTAATACCCTCCAGTGTTGTGTGCATGGGTTTTAACTCCACCGCCTCTGGCAAATAACTACATAAGCTACCCCTTGCAATTGTTGAAAAACATTTGTTTAAAAAGAGTATATGTGATTCTTGTGTGGTCACTGTTATGAATTCTCAAGAGATTTTGCCATATGCTATAATATCTACTACTAGCTACTTTTTAATCTTATTAGGATTATTTTTATGTAAATATTTCTAGGTGGTAAGTAGTGTGGAGTTGTCTAACTCAAACGTGAGTTTTTATATTCTCTGTGCCTTTTTTCCATTTACAAAATGTTTCCCAGCTCAAGGGCAGGGCTTCCAGTCTATGATCCACCCTTTTCCAAACTCTATAAATAGCAACTAGAGGGCAGAACAATACTTGGCAGGCTTCTTCATTTATATTCTTTGTGTTCTTGGTAAAACATTTTTTGCCCCATCTCCACCCACTGTCTTGTACAATGTGGCTCATGTCCTAACAAGTCTATATGAACACGTGGAAGAGGCATACACAGCAAAAGACACATACAGTGCAGGGAAACAATAAAAAACGAGTACAAAGACAAACAGATTTTCTTTAGCCAACTTCGTCAATTTGTTTATTAATTTAACACAGCAGAGATGCTCTCAAAAGAGACTGTACAGGCCACAAAGGTAGGCTATCTGATTGGCCAACATCACAGTATTAAGGTGGGCGGTCGTATTCTGCATTTATGTTTTGGTTTGGGACCTCACAAATTGTAGGCCTACAGACAAATGAAGGCGTTGTCACTTCATTTGTCCTGCCCACGTTGTAAAAGTTGTGAGATAGGCTCCTATGCAGTGGTCCATAAGGTCAGCCAACTGGTCTGAGTCATTTGTCAGTTTGTTTAGTCTACTTATATTTGGAATTTTAAAATTGTTTATTTTAGAAACATTAGAATATAGCTTATTCGACAACAATATAAATGCTTATCTATAATTTATTGTTATTTGTTATTTATGGCTGTAGGCTACTCTATAAAGTTACCACAAACTTAGCCATTAGCCATTAGTGTGGGTGTGCAACCAGTTTCTTGTTTGTCATAGAACAATTTACATCCTGTCAAATCAGGTAGTCAAATGGGACACAGTTATCGTTCGAATTGTGTTAAGTTTCACTATCGTTTATGTATTGTTCTGGAAGAAAAGCCTAATCAGAGACTTGTGGTGCGTCCACAGCGCCGCTAGGGCTGTGGTGTGTGGTTATAGCTTACTAGTGTGTGTATCTGAAATAGACGGAGAGGCGTCTCTAGCGCACCTCTTTCACTTCACACGCAGTTCTCATACAGCAGGCAGAATGCGTTCAGTCGGGACAGTTTAAACGTGGTGCCGTGGCAATACGCTTATCGCAGTATCCCGAATCTTTTTAAATCGGCTGCTAGAAAATCTATGGAGGGCCGTGCCGGTTAAAATGCGTTTTGTTAGAAAATCCGGCGTCCTTCATTCACACGTGCCTTTGAAAACATCGTCAGGGAGTTAGCGTGTTTTACCGCCTCGACGAAGAGGAAATGCATAGGTGCTTTCGGAAGACAACTGACTGTGGAGTTCGGGTGTTTTTAACAGCCATCATTTGTCAGATGTAAAGAGATTTAGAGGCAGTATAGCATTAGTACAAGGGCACCGAATGTACTCTTCAGGGAAAGACACGCACTGTCTTCTATGTTTATCTCTGCTGGTCATCTCCTGACTTGGTTTTCTCGCAACGCTGGAAAGTAGCCGTTCGTAATGCAGGTGAAAAAACACAGTGACTCGGTAAGGAGCAGTGGAGACATTCTCCAACGGGATGACCGTCAAAACTCATCATGCTTCTCAAACATCAAGATATTCTTGATATCAGAATGTGCCCTTATGTTGGCGCAAGGCACCGTTGGAGCATACCTGGTGAGTGCAACAACCAAAACCCGTCAAACCTTTAGAACAAGTGGGCTACCCCCGAGACTAGCCCCTGTAATCAATGCCAAGACATAGGGAGCTAGGCATTTCCAAAGACCCGACTTTCTATGTTTGGGTATAGCTCTCTTTGCACGCCGCCGAAGTTAAGTATACTAACTTACATGTTATAGCTAGGATGTAACCACATGTAACGTAGCCTACCTACCAGCTGAGTTTGCCTTCCCTCTGCCTCTGGCTTTTGCTAACAGATAAAATACAGTGAAACGTGTGTATTGTTGTAATAGGCCTCTCTTATTTGCCATTTTAAAATAGGCAAAATTACAGCAAAATGCATGCATTCTTAAAATATATAAATCAATTTGTAATTTCCCCGAGATCATTTGATTTACAGTTCTTATTCACATTACAGTCAAAAATGACTACATAGTCCCACGTTTCACATGGAAACAAATGACCCCCACCCCTTATTTTTCAAGCAGCCAGGATAAACTCTAGAAAAACCACAAGGGACCACAAAAGGAGGAATCTAACTCTTCCAGGATGGCTAGGAGGCAATAGGTGCCGTGTAGGCAGCAAAATTAGCAATGTAAAACAAGTCATATAATAATATAGCAGTAATAATATAACATTTATGTGATGTAATAATATGGTAGTGATATACTGTGTATATAGTACATAGATACCGCATAACAATTTTACCAGCATTCAAAGTATTACACAATATACTAAAATAACAGTGAGTGACAACAATAATTATAATAAAGTAACACTTGAAATATTACCTTTTTTTCCTATAAAGAACAATCATTTTAATTATCTTTGATATAAAAAAATATCTGATCTTTATGGCATTCTACGTTGACAGAACATTTTCTTAAACAGTTTTTACATTGCCGGGCATTGGACCATGGACCAACGTTTTCACAAGTAGACTTCAAATGCATTCTTTCTTAAAGCTTCAAGAGTACCATGCCATAATAAATATTTTGATAAACCCCAAAAGTCATTGATGGCATCCTTAAAGAAGTACAGGGTTTTTTCTCCAGGAAGCCAGCACGTCCCAAACCATTTTGCATAGCAAGTAAATACACTTAAGTAGAATGCCATGGCCATATTTGGAGTGGAACATTTTATCTATTCTGTAAGGGACCCACGGAGCCTCAGACATACTGTATTACAAGCACAGTACTGGACTACTGGTGAGGTAGGCCTAAAGCTTACAGTTAGTAAGACCTCCTGATTGGTATGTTCACAAAAAGGTTCAATCTCTGTTACTCACGACAACACATTTGTTTTGAAACCTTCTCCCATTCATTTATCCATCAGTTTTCTCTTTTCCTGTTCAGCGTCAAGGGTCTGGAACCTATCCCAGTTTACCTAAGTAAACAGATAACTTTGGATGTAATGCAGCTCCATTGCATCACCATTTAGGTGATCTAGTTTGCCTAACCTGCATCATTTCTAATACACACTGAAGTCTAGGAAGGACACTCAAACTCATGAAAACATGAATGCTTGAAATGTAAACTCATAGGCAAATTGTGCCTCTAGGTCTGACTGAGACTGTTATCATGTTATCATCAGGTACCTCATCAACTTAAGGCTATTTGTTCTCCTTTATTTCTGTTAACACAACTTCTGTCAAACTGCCTGCACCTTTATTTTCTAATGCATGGACTGCATTAGACACTTGGTTCATGGATAAGCAAATAACCTAGTGGTGACCTACATGAGCTGTTGTTGTACAGTGTCCATGATTGGATGTAAAGACTTAAAGTGTACTAGCAGTCAAGTGGCCAAACCCAAGTGTCATGGAGCCCATGTTGTCTCTGAGCTGCTTATGGCAAAAGCTCTCTTCTAGGCCATAGTCCTGGTATTGTTAATTACCAGTAGCAACAGAAATGGCTGTGAATACATGTTTGGAGGTCATTTGTACATGTACAAATGACCTCCAAACAGTACTGCTGTTCTTTCTAATAATTTAAAGTGTAATCAAACATTTGTTAAAGCCTCAACTCCTTGCGTCAATATTAAATCCTTATGTTGACGTTCAAAAGTAATCCATTGATCGTAATTTAAAAAAACATCTCTCATCTCTATTGGTAGTATGTAAATTAATCTAGTTTGCAGAGTCAAATTGTTGTAGTGTTTTATTTCAGATATTTTTATGTGTTGGATTAAAAAATTTAAATATATACGTTATATTCTACAACAACAAACTGCAGTAACTTGAGAATACATATTACCAGTAAAGACTGATCAGATGAATGCAAATGTGAGTTTATGGTATAGTCCCTAGCACCTCCTACTGTATAAACAAAGCCTTGATCATGGAGCTGCAGTCAAGGGTTGAACAAAAGTTCAATTCCTCTTTATAGTTAGCGAAACAAAAAATGAAGTGACCCTCATACCTGTTTACAGGACTTTTGTTGAGACAGAAAAAATGTAATTTAATCTAAAATTCCATATTTAGACCATTTTGTTTAGTTCAAATACATTATTTACTTGACTATGTCCGTGCCTGAGTCCCCTGCCAGGACAGGAAAGCGTCTTGTCTGGGGTCTTAGAAAATGGCTCTATATATATCTGAGAGAACTGGAATTCATTGTGCTTACTTAGACTAATCTTGTCTGTTTAAAAATTTCAGAATTTGAAGTCAGTTACTGTGAGAAGGTGATGTTGTGCTGAGCCTATATTATCAGTACAAGCCCAACTAAACAATTTGGAGTTAGCCTATTTGTTTGGAGTAGACATCTGTGTTTTCAGTTAAACATTCTGTACACTTCCTATATAGTGCATAACATATTATACAATGCAGCCTGTAAAAGTTCAGAGGGGATGCTGTCACTTATGCTAGACTACTAGTACAGTACTAGCCTACTGTACTAGTACTGTAAGGCTGAACTTACTTGAACCTTGTATGAGATTATTAAACTTTACATTAGCTGGGTGGATAATTCATTGGGTATCACTCACTTACTCATCGTCGTCCGCTTATCCGGAATCGGGTCGCGGGGGCAGCAGCTCCAGCAGGGGACCCCAAACTTCCCTTTCC
>JAOEHI010004718.1:0-37437 GCA_025447815.1 Percopsis transmontana | reverse complement strand
CATTGGATTGCAATGGGCTCCCTTCTGAAAAGTGTTTCTTTTTACTCCCTCCATTCATAGTCCCCAATTTTTGTTATGTCAAGGTGACCAGTAGAAAAGCAATGCAAGAAATGAGACAAATGCAGATATTGTCATTGACACTGAGGCAGATCGTTCCATTTTTATTAGAAACAAGGGCATATATTGACTTTGCCATGCACATTTACCCTATACAAAATACCAGATTAGCAGTGGGTGTCAAAATTAAAGTTTATCTGCTCTAGGAGACAGGACAATTAGTTTCAGTTAAAGTCAGTAATGGAGCGTGTTTACAATGTAGGTTCCTCCAGCATTTGTGGAGTCACTTTTAGAAAATGTAAAATTGATTCCCAGCTCTGGGAACCCCACAGGACCATCTGACTGTCTTGTTTCTCGTGTGAGAAGAAATCTTTTTTCATGCAAACATTAAGTAAGTAGTAAGTAGTCACAAGGAAGGACCTCATACGGCTGAATTGTGTTAATAATGATGTTAAGTTTTCTTTAACTCTCACTTCTTTCACTTTCTGGAGTCAACAAGAGCTCAAGTTCTGGAGAGAAGTTGTACCTTACCAACCTGTAAGGCTCCGTTTGAGTTCTCAACCTTGCTTGCTGTCTTTAAGGTTCCTAATATTTTTGTCAATACTGACCAGGTGAAAGAGGCGACACTGCACCTAATGGAAATTGATTTTTCATTTAGCTTATCCATGTACAAATCCCCAAAATAGGAGCTCTCTAAATTGTTCTCAATTTAGCACAGGATAGCAATTACACTGATCTCCTGTGTGACTGTGTTTGTGGGACTATTATACACCCGGGAGCTGATGGGGAGCTTATTTTAAACTTTTTATCTTGTTTATTAGCATTAATGCAAAAATCAATAACTCCCAAAGGTGCTTGCCCATTACTCTCTATTAGCTCGTCTAGCTGATGGACAGAGGGAAATAGGGTTTGTCACAGTAATATAATTCCCACTACCTTGAGGAGTCCTGATTCGAAGGGTAGACGTGTCAGAAAGAATAATGGCAGAGCTGTATCAAGCGAACATGAAGCCGCGCGGTAATGAGCAGCCCACCGTTGTTCTCGCTAATGAATCCCACCCCTCTGCTCAAGATTAGTTTTATAGGTGTGTGTGTGTGTGCACCTGCGTGGGTGTTTGTCATTGATGGACATGTTTTGTCTCTGTGTTTTCCATCTGATGGCCAGCAATAAGGGGAGCTACAGCAGGTGATTCTGGCCCAGCAGGCCGTCCACAGAAAGAAAGGCCAGCAAAGATCGTGACCTTGAGCCACACTGCACGTATGTAGCGTAGGACTTCATTGAAAGCAGATGGGAAACATGTTGAAGCAGCAGTTACAGAAGGTAACAGTACACCGATAAACATTCATTGGCACTCACCAGTTAACACAAAGAATAATCTAGATATGGTGAACCTTGAACCGAGAACTGTTTAATGACTTAGTGTGTCTTAGACTTAGTGTCTGTCTAAAAACCTATCCAAGAATGCTGTTTACTCAGCAGCAGTAGGGTTCTGCTCTCCTTTTCCTCAGACATGTACTCATTAGTACACACCTGCAGTTCTGGGAGTCCATAGTTGGAATGCCGCAGAGGACATTTGTAACATCCAGGACATCCAGAAAATATGCATTTCACATGAATTCTGATCCATTGCCTCACACAAATCAGAGCAAAATTCTTAGATTTCTGCTGAGGATGACACGTAGATAAAGATAGAGTGCGCCAAATCCTTTCCACTTCACAGCGTTCTATATTCTTTTTTCCTCCACAATGGGGGAACACTGCAAAGCCACACTTGAGCTCTATGGATTTACATGTATCAGTCTTAGCTGACCCGTGTTGAGCAATGTGTGTCCTGAAATGTCATCCTCCATCCAAGACCCTGGTAGGTGCCACACATAAAACATATATTGCTGCTACTACCAATACTTATTATATATATACAATACATATTAATATATATGAGGGTAGGCTAGACAGGAAGGTGCATTGGTTTTGTTTGCATGGGAAAATTAGGACTCCAGCTGATATGACCTCTCTTGTAGTAGTTACAGCCATTTTTATTCTTGAAAATGCCTAGACTTCACTGGAAATATAATATTCTTTGTAGCTACTATATCTATACTGTCCATGTTGTGCTTCAGGTGAAGCTAAACTAAAAGCATGTAACTTCAATCAGATGTGTCTATAATTATTCTATTCTATTCTCTCCTATACCATTAAAAACAGGTTGCACTGTGAATACTGATAGATCAACCTCCGCTTCCTACAGTAAAGCACAACAGAAATGCTATAAATAGGGTCTCGGCTGTCTTCTTCCTTCCATACGCTTTCAAAGGTGCACGATTATTGTTGGGAAAAATGCCATTAAATGACAGTTGCACAAGAAAATAAACGAGGTTGTACAACTTTTTCAACTAGAGGAAAAACCGGCGGAAAAGAAAAGTTAGCTAAAAGAATGCATTCAGAAAGGCATTAGGGAAACCTTAGAAACCGTAAAAGAAGCCGTAACAAGCTGCTATTCTCCCATGAATCATCTCACTGCGCTGAAGATAATATAGGCAGCATAAGCAGGCATATAGTGTGATAGAAGTCTGTAACGTAGGGAGTAACCCCATCAGTTATGCCTTAAAACCCATAAGCCATTGTAACTCAAAACAGGTGCAATGTGGTGTCAGTTTGGTCACAAAACACTGGTAGCAGATAGCTAGTGTAGAGAGCATTATAGTAATCCAGATGGCTATAAAAGCATTGACAAGCTTTTTGAGATTAGAGACAACTGAAAAAACTCAAATGTACTAAAATTAAGTTTCTTGCAAGGACTTTTTTTTGCTATTTCTAATATATCAGTGTCCATGTTTTTTTTTTATGCATGTATGTATCCCACATAAGAAAATGAGACCATCTGCGATAAAGTTGACTATGGGGCTCATGGGAAATGAAGTCCTTACTCTGGGAAATGCTATAATTTACGCAAAACTCCATACTGACTTCAATTGCAGCTATTATAGAATTTGAGCTACATTGAGTAATGTCCAATATCATGGAAAACAAACCTGAGGGCAATGATAGTGGAGTGATTTTGGTATTAAAAATAATTATAGGTATGACAAACCTGGGAGGAAGTGAGTAGTTCTGACAGGAGATAATCATTTATATCTTGTATCTAATGAAAATGTGAGATTAGATCTATAAAGTACATGTAATTGACAGTTATGTTTGAAGAAATCATTGGAAACTGCACACCTGATATAAGGGCATACACAAATAAAGCTCAAAGAAAAAATAATTTTTCAAATGTCTTCATTCAGAACCAATGTAGGTTTGAGACTTATTCTTTAACATCTTATCATAACCGCATCGTTTCAACAGCGCAATATTGGTGGCATTACCATTATTTCAGGTAGTAGGTATTTCCTAATGTTGTTTCCATATTTCTTTTGAATTTGAAAATTAAGAATGAACCTCTCCTTTAATACTTTATATACAGTCTGCAGTGTTAATACTTAATAATTATTACCCTCCACTGGATCTGGCTTTAATAAAGTAATCATTCCTAAACTCACTAGGTGTTAAGGCCAAATGAAACCAACTTGCAGGTCAAAATGCTATTGGGGTATTTTTTGTGTTAGCTAAGCCCATGACCGCTTGTATGCATAGTAAACAACATGATATTCCCTCTATACAAGGTGTAGGCTATAGAGGGAATAAAACATCAATTATCAATGCCTTGTCACTTGTGTTATCATTCCAGTCAACATGAGTGAGTGAAACAACATAACTGGGAATACTGTCATCCTGGCGGGGGGATATCGAGGTGGTCTATTCTGTGCTTTACAAACCCTGATAGTATTAATAATGATGTACAGCCATACAGTGACAAACAACCAATGTTAATTCTAACGAAACATGTTGTAAACACAAAGCAGAACTCCTCTGAGACCTGAGAGCAGAGAATGACCTGAATATCCATTGCCTGCTAATGAGATTATTAACCAGTCAATAATTTCAAGAGGCTTTGTGATCTAATCCCACCAGGGAAAGGCATTAGCAAAAGTTAGATTAGAACATGCCAGTGATTCAAGTAAAATACCATTTGATAAGTCAAATTATCAGAAATCAATGGCTAAAATTCATAATTATAGCAACATATTTAAAAATTTTGCGACAGCCTCTCAAAATATATACAGTCGTATCAATGCCCATCCTGTGGACATCTAATCATACGTACAACACTGAGACGTTTTTTGATCTAAAGAGTGGAAATTGTAATTTCCATCCTTTTCTTTCTTCACACCCCTTCCATTTGTCTTGCCTACAGCCTTCCCAGATTTGTGCCCCTCCCTGCAATGTTCTTCCTCACCCTGCATGTCTCAACGCGATGGTAGGTAAGCGCTGGATCTCTGCTGCATTACTAGGTTTTGCCAGGATTTTTTTCTGTGGATGACTCACGCTTGCAATTCAAACGTCACTAAATAAAAAAAGAAATAACTCTTGAGCAAATTAACCCCCCCAACACAGCTGTCTGTTAAAATTAGGCTCCCCTCTAATGTTTTCTACTCTTAATTAGCTAAGAATGGATTTCATGCCATTTTAGTCAGTTGAAACCTGTAAATAAAAAAAAAAATGTAATTCTCCAAAAGGTACAACACAACGTACAGGTAAGCCTAACCAAACAGCAAACAATGAGCAACAGCACCTAGTCCTGCTGGGGAACTTAAATACAGTCCATAATTGAACTAAGGGAGTGTGGGGCTAATCCCCCACAGGTGCGCAGCCGGGACGGAGCGTGCACGGACCTGACACGCCGATCGTGACACCCTCCTTTTAAGCACATTCAATGTGAGTCTTGTAGAGATTAATTCATTTGTGACACTGGAAAATGCTTGGTAGATGTATTACAAAATCATTAGGTTTCGGTTTGAAACTCAAAAAGGGGATACACCTCCCACATGAATGAATGCTTGCATTCCTCTCTACTCCTCCACGCTACCGCTCTCATATCATAGGTTCACACCATTCTCTACCCCTACAGCGGCCCACACTTTTGCGGACAGTTGCTGTTTAAAAACATAAACAGAACAGAAATTGGTGTTTCAGGGCAACGACAGCGCAATCGAGGAGTACAATTATTGCAGGAACAACACTGTACTAACTCAAAACATAGGGTGCAATAATGTATGAATATGTAAGAAAGGGGCCATATAATTTTTATAGATTAATTTCCACTCTCATAAATTACCTTTCATCCTCCACGCTATGATGACATACTCATGAGCTAATGTGATCGAAAACGATGAACCCTTAATCCAAGCACTTTCTCCACTGGACATCTAATTATGCTAAATGGCTCTCTTAGTGTGTGAGTGGTCTTTTCACCACTGCAGGTCTTAATCAGTACGTGGGTTGCTGGCTACTCGCTGACCTGCTCATTATTCTAAGGCATTAAGATCCCTCTCAGTGAGATGTGCCTCATTGTTTGCAGCTAGCTAGGGACTTGCACCAGCTAGCTACCATGCCTATATATATATAGCCTACGCTAGCATGCCTCCTCTCAGACTGTCTGGCTATTAGTTTCGTCTGCAGTATCTGCCAAGGATTCAACATTAGTTCTATAAGTAACTAATGTCTCTCAAGTAGGCTACAAGTACTTCGACTTTTATATCGAATAAAGGATCTTTTTCATGCTAGCATGTGCAGCTACTGCTACTACTGCTGCTACTACTGTGATTGCCAGCGCATGGGTAAAACCTGTTGCTCACCAGAGAGGTTTCTTCTTAAGCATGAGAGGAATATGTGTGTACGTGCCTGAGTACGTGCACGGGTTTTTGAAAAAAAAATACACGTCACATAAGTGTATGTGCGTGTGCTAGCAGGAACGCGTGCGTGTGTGTTTGTGTGTGTTTGACCTGCTCCTTTCTTCTCTGTATGACAAATGCCATGCTAGTCACCTGCAGCCCTCAATGTAGATTCATCTTGCTTAGAACATTCTACGGCCTGACAGGACAGATTGAGAAAAATGTCTGTGAGCAAGCAAGCGCACGCACACATCCCCAGTTCACCGCGGTGCCTTCATCTCTCTCTCTCTCTCACTCTCCCTCCTCATCCTCTTTTGCCCTACAGGCTGGTTCTGCTCACCCTGAGGACCAGATGTTAGCAGAGCCTATGATGTACAGGCTCACCGCTGGCCACTGAGCTATGTGAGTATTTGTATGCGTAATTGAGCTGTGGTGTTTTATTACTCTGCGTGAGTGTGTGTGTGTGTGTGTGTGTGTGTGTGTGTGCGTGCGTGCGTGCGTGCGTGCGTGCGTGTATGATTTTGTGTTTGCGTAAAGCATTTGGGGTGCATGCGTGTATGTTGTTGATTGCGTGTCATGTGTCTGAGAAGGAAATAACGCCGCCATCTTGTGTCATTGCTGCTGCCTCCAATTAAATAGCTGGCGTGCACCTCATTAGGCAGTGTAAATGAGGGACCGCACAGGTCCAGGGTCATGCAGGAGCAACGGGGGGATGAATATCTTGACTGCACCCAAACTGCTCTGAGGCGCACAGGGAGGTTGGCTCATTTCAGTGGAATATACTATATTCCTGTTTGGAATTATTCATAGAAGATTATGGATGAACTCTGGCAGTAATACAACAGTATTGCTGTAATAAATACACATGCTTGCCTGTAAACAAATATATACATGCACACACTCACTCACACAAATGTGTGTGTGTGTGGCAACATAGAACGGGTCCATACAGAGATATAGATGTGCATATTTACCTCAAAAACTTTAAAGAATCTGTAGAAAATTATTACTTCTCCAGTCAGTGCCAAGCTGTCTGTAATTTAGTTTTTCTGACGTTCAATCCATTCTAAACGATTGTCGACGATAAAGCTCACACGATGTAGTGGGTGTTTTTTTTTTACTTTTAAAGCACTGTAAGGTACGGTTTATGATGTACTACACGTCTGTAACGTTAGGCTATAGCCTACTCTTCACACAGTTCATCGCGTCGACAATCGATTACTGAACGTCCGAAAAGCAGAAGTAAAGACAGCCTGGGGCTGACTGGAGAAATAATAACTTTCTACAGATTATTTACAGTTATTGAGGTACATATGCACACATATATCTCTGTAGGGATCTGTTGTATGTTGCCAGACACACTAATAACATTATGAGTCTGTCAGCGGCAAAAATATTATCATATGGTTCCAATGTTTCCAGCGCCCCATAGGATTCCATTGTATAGTGATTTTGAGTCAACATTTTTTGCGTTCTAACTGAATACAGGAGAAATGTTGATCGGTACTTGTTCCTAATGATATTTTGTACGCTCTAAGATGGAAAAATAGGGCCCAGGTTGAAAAATCCCTTTTTTCAAACGTTTCCCTTTAAGTCACTGGCCACGCCTTCTTAAAGATGGCTAATTACACAGCACATGAAAAGGAAAACATCCTAGGACCCTATAGCCCAGCCGGCAGGAGACACCGGACTGTTGGCGGGGGATTAGGCCAGCGCAGACAACGCTGCATCATGCCTTGCCAAGCTACACTCTCCTGAAAGATCCCAGAGACTGTTGTCCTGATGTAATGAAGTTCTCAGGTATCACATCTCAGATATCACATCTCAGGACTATTATCTTATCTTATTTTATCATGTCATATGAATCTTATCTTCTTTCTATAAGATAGTAGTGCTTCCCTCTATGCTACACCTGTCTTTGCCTACCATTAAGGGTTACACACACACACACACAAGTGCAGGACTCTTTGATCAAGTAAAGTTTAAAAGCTTCACATGTACAGTTGAAACACCCACGTCTTTTACTTTCCCTTGAAGTCTCTTGTAACTGCCGGCACAGGTGCCTTGATAGTTTCAGATTGCCATCAAAGAGGCACCCATAATCCCGACCTGTTCATTTCTTCTGATAGCCATGCTATCAGAATAAATAGTTAATGTAAATCCAAGTTCAAAGGCTCAAATGACACCTAAGAACTGTTGTTCTCAGGATTATTTCAATCGACTTCCGGGCATGCTACAGGAAGTCACCCTGCAGGCTCAATAAAACAGAACAGAATAGCATGGTGCTCTATCACCTATTATTTCAACAACAAAAATGGAATTGTTTATTTCAATATGCAATTGAAATGTATAATATTTAGAACTAACCACGACTGGTCGTCCAGTGCCACGGTCTGGGCTAAGAGAGGGGGCTAGGCCCTCGCCGCCTCAGTCCCTTTCACAGGGACAAGGTCAGCCAGAACATCCAGTAAACATTGCCAACTCATGACCACGGGCATCATTAACTGCCATGCAGAGAGAATATGGCATATTTTCATTGGCATCATTGGCACTTGGGCCTGCATGAAAGCCACCAAGAGCCCAAGGCTTCCACCCCATGTGAGGTGTCATTGTGGTCGTGATTAATAGAAAATCAAGTCTTCCTTCCAAACATTCAACAGAACAGACCTAATGAGCATCTGATCGTGACAAATGCCTAGGGTAGTTCATATGAATATCTCAATATCTGCAGTGGTGTGCTGTAATGTGTGAAGTCGCAAAAGATTCTGTTTTCTTCACATCATAAATTTAGACTGGCACGGTTGGACAACAGATAAACACTGCATAATATATTTTTTTCCTGCCCATGCAAGCAAACAAACACACAGCCTTTCACACCTGAAGACATATTGTATAATGTATAGTTCAACATCAATGGCCCTCAAGATACCCCCAAAGAGGACAAAACATATATAACAGGCCTATTGGAAAGAGAACACTTCCAAACCAACCGCAAGCTCAAAGAAAACATGAAACAAAGAAACAACAGCATGATCAAACCCACGTACAGTATATATAAAAAATAAACAATTTACCAGCTGTGCCAAAGAGTGAAAAATATACTTAAATAGTAGAAAACCCTCAATTCTACACAAGAAACAGGTCCAACCCAAAAAAGCCTACATTAAGACATGTGAAAATAGCACATTAATCTATCTATCTATCTATCTATCTATCTATCTATCTATCTATCTATCGCATGATGAGCAAGTGGGATCTGCCTAGAACAAAAAACATCTTTATGTGTGGCCTTTCTTGTCTGCCTTCAACAAAATCAGTATGGAACAGACTCATTTGACCTTTACACGTCTCATTGTGGGAATAAACGATATATCGATGTGAAAGACCTGCTATCTCCCAAGCTAAATGGCTATGTCCCCTACCCTGTACTTTGACAGGAAATACACCCAACTGGCATCCACCTATACAGTATGTACACATACTGTACTGTATGTGTAAGCATGCAGTTTTATTACCAGAGTTACTTGGTAAAAATATAAAATCGACAAAGATTACATTGTTTTTAACAGGCGTTTAATATTTATATAAAGCTTGGTTCATTGCAAATTTCACTAAAGGGGCAATAAGCTGTTTGGTCTTCCAAAAAAACACAGAGCACAACCTAAAATAATTCATCTTGATGAATGCATGTTTAATATTTATGTGTCAATGAAGCCTCGGTTCTTAGAAATGCAAGCCATATTTTAATTCAGGAAACCTAAAACACATTGTAGCACTTTTCTCATCAAGTTCTTTAAGTTATGTGAAAATCCATTAATTAACTTATGGGAAGATTCTGATTTGGCATGTTGCCATCTGATATGATAATCTCGGTGGATAAGGCTGCAGAAGCTATAGACAAAGAACAGAATTCGGATGCGAAAACCTGTCCTTCCCGAGGACACGTTTGGGGCATTGTAGCCTGGGGCTCAGGCCTGCTGTTGGCTACTAGTACAGAGCTATGAGTCACACTTCTACTGCCACAGCTTGCAATTGCATGTATCTTGGCAGGACACAGTGACACACGGCACTCTCAGCCAGGTGAAGCTGTTTTACACTTTTTTTTTCAGATAGTGTAGAAAAGTTATTGCGAAGAGGTTTGACTGTTGGTAAGGGGAATTAGGGAGATTATTCGTTCTCATCCATCTTCCATTCATCTTTCAACATCCATCTGTTCTCATTAGAAAGGGAAATTTACTGGCCATCTTGCAAGGAGATTACCAACAGTGGATATGTCCCATGTTGCTGTCCAGCTCCTAATTGCAAAGAAACCGACAGAGTCATAATGGTTCTTTGTGATCTAAAGAATTTAAATTGGTTGCTTTTTTCTAATGTGGCAGTGATTGTTTTTCCACATTTATGGCCTTGTACAATGCAAGAGCCAGTATTTGAGCATCATTCGTTTATTAAACCTATGTATCATCTACATTGTAGCAGTTTATTCTTTTTTCTTTTCTCTGTGCTCTGACTTATACAACCCAAGGCACCGAGTTTGGTATAATCACGTATATAACTCTTTCCCAATACGATTGTGTTCTCAGAAATGATTTAGTTTCGTCTTAATAATTTCAACATACAGCCGAAACCTGACACCTTGCTAATGTGTTCATGGTTTCCTTGGAAACCTGTTATTGCTACCAAACAAAGAAGTCTCTAAGGGCAAAATATAAGATGACTGTCTTGTTTTGCTACAACTCTCAGCCAGCTCTGCAGTGTAACACCAATAATAGAACAGCCAGAATGCAAATAAGTGCACGCTTTGACACACTAGTCTAGGTAACCTTCATGTTTGATGAACATCATTAGCATAGTCAATATAATATACCGTGCACAACTACAGCAACTACAGTGTGTTATATTATGTTCCATTCATTCTGAGGTACAATTTGTGACCCTGACAATCCCCGGCAATGATGTCAAAGCTGCAGGCTAAGATCAAGGGGAGGTGGTTAAGATGGGGAAAGCCCTCAATCATTTCACCCAGGGGGTCCACAGGCAACGGCCATGATTCAGCTGTGACTGAAACCTGCAAGAGGGCTTTCCTTTTATCAGCTACCCCCGATGAGAGAATCACAAACCACAATCTCTATCTGGTTCACATTGACACAACCGCTTCTTGAGACAAGCTGTAAATGAAGACTGATCTGTCTAGCTGTGTCATTGTGCAATCAGGAGAGATATTGTGTTATCCGTCCATCAGAGGGTTTATGCTTGGATTGGCTGGGGGAAATTTCTTGATATTGAACCGTACAGATGTGTGCTGGGTGCAATTTACAGAGGAGAGGTACACCACCTGTCCTCTTACCTCCTTGTTGACCCCTGGCTAACAGAGGTGACTGAGATGCAGGCATCACACAGGGGACCCTGTACCATTAGCAACTTTAGGCTTCACTGGGCTGTTAAACAGAAATGTGTGCCTGAGAACATTTTGTGACAGAGTGCTCTGAGAGGGGTGTAGGGAACTGGCCGGCACGTACTACCAATGGCCTTGTAGGGAATTACCTTGACTTTAGATTTTGTTAAATTGCGATGTATCATCTATGTGACTGGGCCTGGGAAGCAGCAAAATAGAGTTTATAGTCAGGAAACTGCATTTTAAGCCATACAAATGTATAGTTTTCAAATGACATATTTAATTCTGATCAAATATGTTCATGATTAAGATGTGGTATGTTTTAATTAGAACATTGATTATATATTTTTTGTGAGTTTATTTATATATTTATTATTATTATTATCATTATCATCATTATTATTATTATTATTATTGTTTCATTTATTTTGTAGTTACCAAAGCGGTAACTAATAAGTAATAATTTTTGCGAGGAAGAGGCCAGCATGTCAATGATGACGAAAATAATAAGCGATGTTGTTTAAAAAAAAACAAGGCATAAAAAATATATTCTGTAAGCGACATAATAATGACCGCCAGCTCCATCTCTCTTGTCCAACTTCTGTCAAACAAGTCAACCAGGAAAACAGTGAAAAATCAATTGGAGATTTCTCACACAAATCTACCTCGCTATCTGTAAAAGTACACCCTGTCAGCTCCTAAGCCCCCTCAATCTCGACCGGCGGAGGAGATATGTGTATATTAATATTGGAATGACTGACACATCTAGCTGGCGTAAAATAGCTGACCCGCTCCCTAGATTAGTCACTGTGTCAGGGAAATGTGGTGGTGCGTTGCCACCGAGACGTGCTGCTTTAGACGCGTCAATGTGCCACCTGGGAAAGGAAGGTGCTCATGTGACCTTTTAGTGTGCTATTATTGTCATGCGGTCCCTTAGATTAAAACTCACATCAACTTGTTTTTACCCAAGCCTTCAGCCGTTATGACTATAGCTCTTCTGTTCTCCTGACACTGCTCCTTTACAAAGCTGATGTTTAATGAGTATGACTAGAAAACCCAGTGATGTTCAAAATGTGTTGTGCCACGACCCCATTAAAGAAGTTCATAATTTGCCACCCCAAAGCACACACACGCATGTACACACAATCATTTCTGTTTTAATAGCATAACATAAAGATAAAAACATTTAAATATATAATCAACTCCTGAACTATGAAAAATAATTCAAAAAGTAGTTTTATATTATACTGCAATTAGTATATGCTTTTATCCAAAGCAAATTACAGTGAATATTACAATTAAAGTTGGAAGAAGCGGGTAGGATAAGAATCTTGCTCCACTGTTCTAACAGGTAGGCTGGGAACCTTTAGGTTTGGGGTTGACCAACTTAACCATTACACTATTTCCACCCCCAGACTCCTTGGGGAGAATCCATATTTCATGCTTACGTATGAAGTGCAGTCAAACACTGAAGGGATGTCCCTCTAATCAACTTGGCAGAGAGGGCTAGAATTAACAATTCAGATACAGTGTCATCATCAGCCATATGCCATCACTTTAACCCATCTGGAATAACCAGATGGTAAAGTAGCTGTACAGTACTAGAGCCTCATGTTTTCTTGTTATGCTCAAGGGCTTTCACATCATGAATTATACTTTACAGTCTTCTCTTCAAAGGATTTCCCCCAACAAACTACATTTTTTTCTATTCTTTTTCAGAGGTCATCTTCTACATGGCCCTTATGTATTTTTCATCCACCACGATCCATTTCTGGATTGATCTCACCAAAACCATGGCATCAAACGACATTATCACAGTCCTGGGGGAACCGAGGACATTATCAATTCATGTGCCCTTTTGACTTTGGTGTCTACATTAGGACGACCACCCTGCGGACGCGTTGGATGATGTTGGTTCAAAATCTCAGCTACAGTAATTGGACGCCAAATCACTTCACAGGAAAGCCAAGTCATTTTGTTTGCAATTGATCACCGTACATAATGCTGTTGATGATGTTTGGTAAAGATAACCGTAATGATAACATAAACGGTGCTAGGGAGTTTATAATAGATTATTTTTTATTAAAAAACTAGTAAGGACTTCACTCTAGTTTACAAACATGTGTGCCTAAGCCTGCACATATGCTTTAGCATGTATATCTCATAATCGAGTTTTAATTTTAACACAAGTTAATGTATAGTGTAGACATGTCACATTTGCCGAAATAGGCAAAGAAACAACAACACAATTTCCCTTTTAATCAATAGAACAGTTGAATTCATCTAGAAAAGCCAAATTATTACCATCCCTTCTGCTGATTAAAATGCCAGAATGTCTCTAGCGAGAGCCATCTGATAGACATAACCTTTAAGTGGGCCATTAGGAATATATTAAAAAAAGACTAATTTCCTGGGCACATGTCACTGATGAATTATTAAAACATCTAAAACAGGGCATGCCAGTGTCTTCCCCTTTCCCCAAAATGATCCCCAATGATGACAACTTAATACATTAAACAATGGCATAGGAATAAAAATAAAAAATTCCATTTGTCTGCTGTACAAACATTGCCTGGACCCTGTCTCTGAATCGGTAAGCATGTCCAGTGCCCACTCATATAGTATTTATATTGATTCAGGGTCCGGTTGTGCTGGCGTTGCCAGGGCTGAATTCTACACCCTTTCCTATCAAAAGACTTTCCCTAACTCAATAGACCATGCAAAAACAAGACTCTTAATTGTGCACGAGCTAAAATAGTTAGGAAAAAATTATTAGGAAGAAATTGTCAATTTGTTCCTTTGGAAATGAATTCAGGGACTGCAGCTTGAGAGCTTGAAACTGAATGGTGAAGTGATATGCAACATTTATTCAGGAAGTGAGGAACAGAGCAAGATTCAGACTCTCCCCAAGGGTTAGGTTTACTCCAGTCTCACAGGGCCACACATTTATCTCCGTATACGTTAACTAGAGGGAGTTTTTCTGTGGGTGTTCAAGTTACTAACATTAACGTTAATGAATCTCTCAACTCCCTAGCTGCCGCAGGTGTTGTGATGTTGCTTCGCTTCTGTCGTTGCTGTGTTTACTTGATGTTTTGAAATTTCACAGTATTAAGTTAAATATATTGAACAAATCGAGAAATTGAGCATACTTTATGCATATCCAGTAGCGAGGCATCAGTAACACACCCACGTTTCTGCAGACAAGTACTGACTAATAAAAGACAATCAGTAATACTATATAGAGGGTATTTAGTAGTGTTTGGAAATTTGACCCGGTTTTGTAAACAGTATTCAAAAACCTTGTGCAATTAGTTTGTCTTCATGTACAAGGCTTGTTTTGTTTCCTGTTCATCATTCAAATGCCAGATATTTTATCTAGACAGGTGCGTGTCTGTAGCTGGCGTGGGCTAGACATGATGTTAACTGGTGTCTATCTATAGCTGGGTCTCTGGGCTTGGGATCAGGCACACAGGCAGTTAAAAGGCAGAGGGTAGGGAGAAGGAGAAAGAGGGCGCGTGGCTAAGCTGGCTGGGGGATGGATGACGATTATAAAGGCATCGTGCCTGAACAGTCTGAGCATGAGAGAGGCCAGCAGCTAGCCCACAGGGCCCACAGATGGAGCCTCTGGATGGGGAGAGGAGGAAAATGGAATGACTCACGGGCCCCTGAATCCCACACACCTACTGGAATCAAACTCACAAGGCGAGCCCAATCCTGGGTCCTTGTAGGTTGCAGGTGGCGTTCTTTGATGCAGATTAGCGGTGCTCAGTCCGGGTAACAAACAGGAAGCGGAAGCTTTCTGTAAGGAGGTCAGGGACGATATGCTGCATTAGAACACTGGCATGTGGGCGCACCATGTTTATGTCAATAATGCCACAGCCTACTGTTGATGTGACACACCACCATTATGTCATAATCAACAACAGCATGCTACTCCCTCAGAATCTTCAACACGCTCAGGATTCAGACAAAATGCACGTATGAGAGATGTGGCATACTACATACTAATAGTATGGTATCCAATATTGCAGCAAAAATGTTTTGCTTTAGGGGATACACAGTGAAACAAATCTTTGCATTTGAGCCTCAGATGCTCTATCTCAATGTGGCTTTGGTGGTTCAAATTGCCAATAAATGTTATAAAAGGACACCGACTGCTGTTTGGAGACAGTAGCCGGGTTTCCATTGCAGTTGTGTGCAAAATAGACACGATATTTTAAAAAAGTCAACATAACACAATTGTGAATGTTTGGTGTTTCCATTGAGTGATGTTATGCGATTAAAGCTGGGTTTTCTCTTCTCACGATAGTCATTCCAATTAAACATGGCAACAAACTTCCGAGATATATTAAGTGTTGGCACAGTTATTATCGCATCGACCGCAATCGCCGTGGTAGTATTTAATAGAAGGCAACGAGAGCATATGATGCACACAGTTACGGAAAGGCAAGTCCCTTATACCTGGCAGTGACCACGTATCCAGGACTCGTTTGGAATGTCATGTGACTCTTTATGTCATGCGAAAAATGTGTTTCCTTTTCCATTTTTCTAAATATTGCTTTATTCTGAAAAACCACCTCATGCGAGCATATAAAGTTTTTTCGAAATTCACACGTTTCCATTTTTGTTTTTTAGTTCACAGTTTCAAATTGCGCATTAAGCAGGTAAATGGAAACGCGGCTAGTAACAAGTTTTGACAGGATGTAAAGACAGTCAACAGGGCTCCCTGTATTTCCATGGAACTTTAACACAGCCCTGCCTTAACATCCACACCTCTGATAATAATCCTCACAACAAATGCTCACGCTTTCAGACTCAACCATAATAGGGCTATGTAACCCCATAGGAAAGTTCACATTGCACTCTAGACACAGAAAGCATTACAGCTCATCTTCCCACTATAGGGTCAGGTCCATTAGCACCTTGTAGAGCCAAGTCACGCTAACGGAGATGCCATCTTCCCAGGCCAGCCAAGGATCTGACACTAACGCTCGTCTTCATCCATCTGTGTATTCACGACCATTGTGTGTTGACGCCACTCAAACCGTGAGGAGGTAAGCAGTGGAGACATCAAATCCTTTATAGACACATCATGCATATTTGAAGGGTAAGCCTTTGGTCCCATAAATAGCACCATATAGCTGAATAATTGAAGAAACATTTTCTGGAAATATATGAGCATGGTTCCCTGTCTGGCCTATTGGCCAGATGTCTTAATTTATCGTAATGCAGTATAGCCTTAGTAGAATGACAACACAGCAAATGAAAATGTAAATGGAGTAATAAGTTACTAGACCAGTCTCTAATTTCCATGAGCCGATTGCATACACACATTAAAAGTACTTATTAACAATTATTTTGGACTCACTGATAAGTGCTCCCTCGCCTCATATTGTAGCTGGTGACACACACTTGTCATCGCTCACGAGTAAATTGAACAATAATGAGAGTGACATGGGACAGTAATGAATCTGAACTTTGTCTATTGAATAATTTAAACTGAATGCCAAATGAGAACCAACCTCTCCACTCTCTCCAAACCTCTTACCAACTGGAGTAATATTATTTAATTCAATAATCTTAACAAATATTTACACAGTAGACTAGACAGTAGACTTTATTTTCCCTATCTGATCATTATATTGTGTTTTTAATTTCACATTTACACTTAGCTTATGTGCAAAATGCCTTGCTCAAGGGCACTATTATGATAGTTAGAAGAGGAGAACCATTGTTCACACACAAGATTGTACAAAAGGTTCGGTTCTCATACATGGGATAAAAAATAAAAAGACGCGACAGATTGCACTGTAAATACATGGCCGAGCAGGGAAATGGAACACCAGTGACTTTTGTGCTCTATGACACACTTTACACAATTTACCACACACATTTAAGTACTTTTATTTGGATCTAAAGCAGGGAAACAATGAAATATCCAAATATTCTAGGAAAAGGTTACAGTATGGTAAAATCAGAAACTGGATGCATGCAAAAAAGGTAAGATAGCATCATCTAACCAATACATACAGGTATAGACATATGAAAACATGTTCACAACTCAAGTTTATACAAAAAACATATTCTCCAGATGCTCTACACACACACACACACACACACACACAGACAGACACATACAGACATGCATTTAGATGCATACACACACACACACACACACACACAGGGCTGGGTGTGTTGAATAATTGAGTGGTTGCAATAAAATGTATGGTGCACACTTGAGTGGGAATTATAGTGGCAGAGATATAGGGAGGGGTGGAGGCAGTCGGAGGTTAACATGTAAAACATGACCTGTGATAGAAGGACAAAGGTGATACTCCAAATCTCCTCCAGTGGGATTTGTGGTCAAGAGAATTTGTGTACATTTCTATTTGTTGTTGATTCTTTGTTTTAATAGAAGCTAAAAAATGGGATCACATCACAGCGCATCCTTAATCACAACGGGCTTTGGGAAGACAAGAACACAGCTACCCAAGTGCAGGCTACAGCGAACTGCTGACCACACTGCACTCACCACTTCTTTCATCTAAGGACCATTGCACCATGACCTAATTGTAATTGTAATTGTAAATACTTTACAAAGACAAACTAGCAAAGATTACGTGTTTCCACGCAAAGCAAATAAGGTCACATAGTGCACTGACCTATTTGATACTACTCTCAAAATCCCAAAGTATTATGAAAGAATCCATACTGAGTTTTGTGATGGTTGAATTGCGGGGGTTCTATAGTATACTGGCAGTAAAACTGACAGTTTAGAATTGTAATGCTGGGACATTGGCGGCTAAAACGTAATTTATTAGTTTGTTTTTACGCTTATTTCTCCAGAGGCCTTTCAACTGAGAGGAAAATTGCAAGTGTACATTTGTTATTGTTTTAAAATAAAAATTATTTTTGTAAATGGATAATGTAAAGACCCAGTGGAGTTTGGACCTTCGGTGCCAAATATATGGTTTGCAACCGCTAATCTATCAAAGGATATTTCAACTCTCCTTTTTATAAATGATGAATGCCCACCTCTAATGTCAAGTCTAACGACATATTATATTAATTATGTTAATATAATATGTCATAAATATAAATGTATGATTTGGATGGATAATTAATTTTAAGAAATATCTTTAAACAATGTTGCTCTATGCTAATAGACAAATAGTTAACTGTTTGCTTTCTTTCTGGCTGACACAGTAACTCTGGGATGAAATATTTCAGGTGATTTCAGTTATCAATAATGTTATTTAGCAGACACTTTTATCCAAATGTCTTACAGTGAGTAGAGTTACTTAGAGAAGGTCTCGAACCCAAGACCTTTCGGCTGGAAGTCAACCACCCTAATCACCCTTACCACTATCCCATCCGGTCCCCTGTCAGACATGGGAAATGTCTTAGAGTGCACATCTGGGCTTTGATGAGACATTCCATAGAATTAGCTTCTCATACATATTTAATGCGTTGCCAATTTAAACATGTATGCAAATTTTTATGTCCCCGTCACAGTGCACCTTTTATTAAGATGAGAGATAGGGGGCACACAAGACAAAAAAGGTTGAGAATGATGGTTTAGTTAATGATGAGAGCAAGAAGCGTATTGTTAGCTACCTCTATGCTGTACCCCTAATGTGTACAACATGCAAGTAAAGGACAATGTGACAGGTGAGTGATTAAGGCAAATTAGGAAATGTGCACACACTTGTCATTCCTCATCAGTAGACGGAAATTACAAATATGTAGCCCCAATCACAATCTCAAATGGCTTTACAGGACCACATTTCACGCAGGAATAAATGACATTCCCAAAACAAGGAAAATATTGCAAGCGAAAATGTTTGCAGTGCATTTCACATACTGTACAAAGAACTGGAATTGGCATTCTGATGTGGCCACACACACAGTCATGTACAAACTCACATGCATTCTGAGAGGAAGAAAATATATTCTCCTTCTTTCTCACTCTCTCTTTCTCTCTCTTTCTCTATCTTCATCTGATTGAAAACAGTAACTGGGACTTTGGCAGTGCATATATTAGCTGCAGCATTCCTCTCTCAATGCGGTGATGTCTCCCGCGGTCTCTCCCAGCTGTTTTTATCCAGTCACTCTGTCAGGCAGGCAACCCCGCACTTGCATTATTCAAACTCTGCAATGGAGACGGGGGAATTGGAAGTCCCCTCCACAGCTTTGATGACATGCAAAGAATAGGAAGAGACCCTCTGTGCTGCCTATAACCACCGTCATCACCGTCAACTTGATCAAGGAATTGAACTTTGGTCTTTAAACTTGGTAGAAATAGGGTTGTGTGTGCCATGCAGAGGGTTGTGAGCAGTGGATGAGTACAGCATGTGTTTGTCTTCTGCTTTATTTGTGCGTGGAGCATAAATTCATCTATTTGCATGTACAGAGAGCACATAATATTATGTTAATTTCATCCAGAGTTTCCACAGGTTTGCATTAATGCAACATGTTCATTAAAGCCATTCATCATATCTATGGCTAGGGAGTTTCCTGGTGCTGCGGTCAAAAAAAGCCTTTCACCCATCAAACACTATAAATATACTTATAAATATACTGCTAAACATCTTTTGCTATCCATTCCAAAAAACCGAATGAAAACCACTGGCTTCATATATAAGCTAATTTCATGACAAGGTAAAAGCTGTGATGGAATGAAGGAATGAAAAATGTGTTCCTGTTCCCATAGTGTGGCTGGGTTATGTTTCATCGAGGTCGTGTTATTGAGAGGTTGAGGGAAATTATCCAGAATCTCCATCACATAGAGTATTTGTCAATGGAATGACAAGACAGCAGTATAGCGGGCAACAACACACGAACAGACACACAGACAGACACACAAACACACAACAAATACGAGCATTTGTAAAGCCTTGAAGTGAAAGTGTTTATACATGTGCTGTGCCCAGTCTCTGGTGTGTGTGTATGTGTGTGTGTGTGTTGACTCAGTGTGATTTGAGTGGGCGGTGGGAGAGCACTCCGCTTTGCTCATCCGTCACCATCTTTTTGTCAGCCGGCCCCCGGCGGCCCCGGCGGGCCACAGAGCGCCGGTCTTATTTCCCCATAATCCCATTCTTAAGATGTACAGGCACGTCCTCAGCACCCCCGGAAGCTCCGCATCTCATGAAAAATAATCCATTGAACCCTCTCCGCGAGCCAGCCACCGAGCCAGTTACCGCAATGAGCTATCTGAGACATGCTATGTCAAGTGTGGCCCTCGATGACAAGGAATCAATCAAGTGAAAGTCATTTGGAATGCAAATGGACGAATGATGCGACGATGTATAGTATGTATGATGGCTGTGCAGGTGAAATAACAGACTTTTTTAATCGGGATTGAACCTTTTTTCACCGCATTTCGGATGACAAACACATATTTTAAGATGTTTGCGATGCGTTTGATCACGATGACAGCTTGCAGAAGCCAGCACACGTTATACCTCGGGAATACATACAAGTCTGGCTATTACTTCCACGCCGTATGGCCTACGAAGGCACAACACCCTAACGTGAAATAATGAAAAATGATTTATGGCAGAGGCTTATTCACATGACTTCCTGGTAACCACTGCAAGGCAGTTGCATATACAGGAAGCTTTTTGGAGGATGGTCATGTATTACACACACTTCCCCTCCTCAAATATACTACCCATTAATATTTCATTATGTTCTTGTCTCCATTCCTTGAATACATAAAGAACGTAGATACAGTGTTGTTTGAAATGTATTCTGTGATTTACTAGCCAAAGACTACCGTTTTAATAATAATAATACATTTTATTTAAAGGCGCCTCTCTGGGCATTCGAGGACACTGTACAAAATAAAAAACAGTAAGAAACAAGAAACATAAGAAAAGACAGTGTAGATAGTTAAGTGGGGTATGCAATTCTGAAAAGGTGAGTTTTATAGTCTTACCATGCTGTACTTCATAACCATGCTGTAGATGAGGAATTTAACTTAAACATATACTTCATTGCATCTTCACGTTTATGTTCGTCACCTCAGTATTGCAGTTATTCCCACAGGAATACTATAATTGTCATCTAGTTTTCAGTACAGGCAGTCTCCATGGATGTGTGAGAAAGTACAGTGAATGGAAGAGGGCTTCATATGAAAACGTGTCACACACGCACTGGGGCTTGACAACATCTCAACATCTGTGCAAACATTCGGTTCCTGTGGTCTTGTCATGGCGCACAAGCAAAGCATCCTCACCATATTGTTATTACCATAAATGACAAACAAGCCAGCTTGGTTTATAAAACATTTGCACAACTACTTCTACTATGAAAATTGAAATATAATAATGCATTTAATTATACAGATAGTCGATAAAGTACATAATAATAAAATTATGTTGTACAAAAACCAAAACAGCAAACAAAATGAATATGTAACTGTGTCAAAAGTGTCTGAGGAGGCCTGATCAGCCCTGAGTGTAGCAGAAAAAACATTTGATAATATTTAGATTGTAAATTTCATAGAAAATAACAGGCCAATCAATCATAGGCGTCGCAAGGATGTCGTGGCGACAAGAATGTCACGACCCCCCGCCCCACCCCCGACCCACCCCACCCCACCCCCCACTGCTGCAGAATGCAGCGTAGCCCACACCTGTAGACAATGAACTCTTAATGTGCACTATTTAAGTTCAACCAACGGTGCTCCTGACCGTCGGTCCTTGTTTATATGTGGCTTTGTGTGTTTAGAGCGCTACGTCGTTCTGTTTCACCAGTATCTGTCTGTGCTTGAGAAACTTTACATTATAATACTCTTTGTGCGTTTTCTGCTTCGAACTGCTTTCACGCCTCATTGTGTTCCTGTGTTGCTCGCGCCTACTCTCACCCCTACACAAGCGTTACAAAGAATTTCTGCCATTTTCTGTATTATATTGTTCGTGTCACCAGTGTGAACTGGATCCGGTCCGAACCGGACTGCGAGAAGTATTGAAAACCATCGACCTGAGATGAAAGAAGTGGTGAGTGCAGTGCGGTCAGCAGTTCGCAGTAGCCTGCGCTTGGGTAACTGTGTTCTTGTCTTCCCAAAGCCGCCCCCGGTGTGATTAAGGATGCGCTGTGATGTGATCCCAGTGATTAGCATAGATGGCTAAAGCAGAGCAAAGCTGCTAGTGTGAGACTTTGGCGGGGGGGAACACTGGTGGGCAGAGATTTTATCGACCTGCTTCCTGGATTCCTGTTAATAATATACAGGGACTTAACACGCCTACACATGCGACCAACGTGTGGACAGAAGCTAGCGGACAAAAAGCGCACACAAATATGGGAACACATGTACACAAACTGCACTGAGACACCACCTAAAGTCAACAGATATTGTATTCTAATGTACTTTATATATAGGCAAATACATGTAGACCTGTATGCTAGCTGAACAGATGCACAGACATGCAATCCCACACACAAACACACTAAATCACTAACATCCCCTCGCATGTTAAGACAGTGTTTTAAATTAGATGAAGTACTCATGCAGCATCCGCTAATGAGTTTCTCACCGCTCTTCATGACCTACCATCATCATCATCACCGCACTCCCCAGTAGTGCAGACCTTGTTATAATGTCCACTTTCTTTTATGGTGTAAGCTGCTGGTACCAAAGCCGCGTTTACAGATGCCTCGTCTGAAGTGTCACATTTGAATATGAATGTATTCCTGTTCTTAATCATTCATTTTTAAAGTTACTGTAGGGAGTTAGTTAAAATCCAATAAACCCACAGAGGGGGGCATTTGGCTAGATGTAATTGACGCATTCACTTGTACTGTGCGAAACCGTCCATGCACGGGTGGTTGTCAGTGTACAGGTAAATCGTAAATTTAATAAATAAATAAATTGCAAAAAAATTTACAGGTCAAAAACCATAATACAGTAGCACACCGACACAATCGTTCCACCTTAGATACATTTTCCCTTTCACCAACTAGGTATGTAAACAGATACAAAAGCGAAGACTAAGAAATCTTTTGAGTGGCCATTTTGAGGTTCTGGGGTTGCTATAACACAAGCAACGAGAGTGCCTTAAAATTGTAAACTCACTGGATCCCTGACAATTACAACAGAGATGATAACATTATGTATTGTGTATTTGTATGTGTGTTTGAAAAGACCCCAGGGGAAATACGGTTTCTCTATTGCTTTCTTCGCCGGTCCACTGATCTGACTAATGTAATTGTGAATCAGTGTTGTACTGAGCCCAGCCAGCCTTGTGCTGTTCCCACTGATCATCTGGCTCAGAAGAGGTATGAAGTGTGCCATCTGCTGATATTTGGACACCTGCTGGCACAACACCCTGCCACTTTGATTTATTTTCATTGATATATTTAGGAATCGATAATTACAATTAAAGATAACCTTTGCAAGTTGTAAGCATTAGCGTAAAAGTTCGAAAAGTAAACTACAAATCCCAGAGGCAGCTGCCAAAATTTGCATTATATAAGCTGAAAGTCAATGACCCAGCTGCCAACGTGCCACCAGATTGCTTTTGTCTTGCAAGCTAAATGCTAATTTTTACCTTTGACCAGATTAGCGGTATTCCTATAGTGGCAGTGAAGTTTGGTTTGACTGTTGGACTGGATGCAAATAAAATAAAACTCTCTTCAGTTGAAAAGCACCTCCCATTCAACTTTAATGTGATGCACTCACATTTTGAAAGTGAAGAGGGATACCTTGAAGAACCACACAGTAAACAAGCTTAGGGATGCAGGAGATGCACGATTGTTATAACAAAGCCAGCTGTTCACTCACAGGTGCATGCCCGTGAGTCCTGCCTGGTAATACCAAGCTGCGATGAGTCTCCCCTGTATGAGGCCATACTTCTCTGTCTAGCCAAGCGACATCGCCATACAATGCTGTGCCTCTGTGCACACAGAGACGCCCGCAGTCACATGACCTTCCATCCTCTGTGACTCGCTGTTTGTTTTCTATTAGATTGCTCTTTATTATTGGACCAGAAAGACCAAGAGACACCCTGCAAGCCTTCACAAAAGAAAACCATCATCCTTGAAACTCCTGTTTCTCCCCACAGTTTATGGCCTATTGTGTGAACTTGGACATTGCTGCAGCACTGAGGCTTCAAAAGACATTTTTTTTATAAAGAAATATTGTCCTCTATCTACAAAGGGTCTTTCTGTGTTATCTGTAGGACATTTTCTTTTTTAAGTTTTGTCGCAGTTTGAATCTTTGTTCTATGGCTTATTGGGCCGTGAATGGGGCTTATGGAGACGGGCCGTGTCAGCAGGTTGATGTCGTGTTACCTTGGGAAACCTCCCAGAGGACGCTCACATCTGACATGTTTGATATTGTCTAATGGCTTGTGAAGAGAACTAAGTCATCCTGAAAGACAAAAGAGGGGTGCTCATTCTTAGAAGCAGAGGTGTCAAAAGCTCAGAAACAGTTTCAAGATTTTCGGCTGTCAAACTAATTTTAATCCAATTATGCAACCATATTTTACCAGAGAATGACCAAAATCAGATAACAAATAACAATAGCAAGATTAACATCGTTTTCATAATTAATGGTGAGTATTTATCGGGTGAATATATACACAGGAAAGAAATACGATATTTAGTAGAATAGAATAATTAGTTGGTTGCTGTTAATTTGTTGGTTGTCATCTCACATCTTTACATCTCTACAGTTTGTTATGATTGGTTAGATGCATTTCACGACACTATGTTCACTTTTTCTAAGTGTTCACTTTCTCAAAACTTTTCAAACAGCCAACATATTTGTATATAACATATCAGTTATAACAGCAGCAGAACATCTGGCAGGTGGAGAAGGCAGCCCTTGTTGTTGCAAACAATGCAATCAACAAACAGCTGAAGGTCCACCTCCAGCTGGCTCAGGAAAATCTGCATGACCAGTAGCAGCAGTGGGCTCAGAAGACTGCAACCTTAAAGGTGCTGTAGGTAAGATTTAAAGCTATACGTTTGATGTAATTTCTTAGAAATGCCACAGTCATCCGTCAGCTATCACTGAGTGAAATGCTCTGTGTTAGAATATCTTCTTTGGTTGATAGCCCCTGCCTCTGTATAAGTTGGTTTGTGACCATGCCCGAAATAATTCTGACCAATCAGGGACTCTTTTCCCTGGTTGGTCCAGTGAATCTACCTTGCCTGTCAATCACATGAATGCCCACACAAAGCTACAACAGGTTTGTCATTGGAGCTTCGCAATGGCAGACCAACGGAGGAGGGGGTGGGTTTTTGGGTTGTTGATTTTCAAAGTATTGCTGTCTTTTGTTGCTTTTTAGGTAACTCTCAAATCATACCTACAGCACCTTTAAGTCCATAATCTCCGAACTGCTGGAGAAGATTCAGAATAGCCGCTACCTTGCCCAAAACGCTCAGCGGGAAAGTCAGAGGGCAAGGGCATCCCAGGTCACAGCTAAGAAGATCCTTGCTGAATCCTCTCAGGCCTTGGAGCAGGAGAGAAGCCAATTTAGCAGCAACATTGCTGAACTCTGACTCACCCACCTCTTCAGAATCCACCTGGATGCCTCAGCTGCTGACCTCCCCACCTCATAGCACTCATTTGCGATGATCTGTTTCTCTCTTTCTGTAGTAAGAAGAAAATCCCTATCCTTGATTCTCTGTTATTTTAGGATTGGCTCTTAGCAATTGTTCGTGAAGCATTTCATTACATGTTATGTTATGGTATGATGCTGAATAACTAAGTCCTGATGACTGCTGAAGTCTTTTTTCTAACAGAATGTGTTTACTATGATGACTGGTGTATGACCTATTCAGCTATTGACATTGACTGGCTTTGGATAAAAGCTAAATGTTGTAAATGCAAATGTAAAATGTAAAATCCTTCAGCCACAGATAAGATACATGTGACACTGGTGATTTGGGGGATCACCAAAAGGCCCCTGTAAAGGAGGCTCAGCTTAAAGCAGAGGTACAAACCACCCACCTAGAAGAGATGGAGACCATGCGTGACACCTGGCAGGAAGAGCTAAAAGTCCTCCCGATTAGGGAGCAGCACTGTTACAGGGTGGAGTCCCACATTGGTGGTGGTGGGGGTCCTGGCAGGGAATTCAAGGGAACGATGGAATGGCAGGGTGGGGTGGTAGCTCTTGCCCTTCGACCTCTGTGCTGGGCAAGGTTGGACACTGACGTAGCAGTGACATGGGACAGCCAATGGTGGTTAGCCCCTCTTAACTCCAGGTGTTGCTATCAATTGCAGCCATATTTTGTGAAACTCATTTAATGTTTTTGTTAAATTAAATAACTTTAATGTAGGTAGCTTATTTTTGGAAGTAGCTTATAGATCTGTTCTCTCAGTGGTACGTTTGCTGTAGTAACTACAGTATTTCCAGTGCAGGGCATTTGGTAGCTTGGTTACATTTAATTGACCTCCATGGGTGGGACTTGTGTTACATTATTATCTGAATATGATTCTACATAACTACTGTCAGGTATTATTGTACACATACAGGTCTGTGTACAATGTGTCCAACACCTGCTACACATCCAATATATGTTCCATTAAAAAAAAGTTTTGAAAAGGCACTTTATTAAGTCAAACAATGCTTCTGAGCTACATGCACCCAAAGGTTTGTATGCGTAATATTATTACTACAATATATTCAGTGTTTAAATGTGTTTAAATCTATGCAGAAAATTAAAAAGAGACTTGAAAAAAAACAAGGAAAGCCGTTTCATGTTTATTCTTAGATGAAAGAGAAAATACAGCGCACCCACTCTGCCTTACTGAATAAACAATCTCCCACTATTTTTTTCCCCTTCGGTGTCTTTGTTCCAGTCTATTTATGAACTGAGCCTGGAATGGCTCAGTCAGCCAATCGACTCTCTGTCCCACTGACTGAAGGAACAGGGCAGCAGCACAGACTTACAGAAGGCTTAACTGTTCCTCCACTGTAGCTTCAGCTCAAACAACAAATCTGCTCTTTGAGGCAGAGACAAATGTGGTACCACCAACATCTGGAAGTTGCTATGCATGCCAGCAGTATTTTTCTCCTGAGTCTGGATCTCTTGTAAATTGCCCAGGGCTCAGCATGGCCCCCCAAGGCAGGTGTAGAAGCACTGACAAGCTCCCTGCTTATGACTCATGTTGTGAAATCTTTAATATCTTGGAAACTGGCAACACCTCCTGTATCATTAAAGATACAGCAGGCAACAGGCCTGTACTGTATGTATGTATCTTAACGCTAACAACCACTTTATTTAATCATCTCACACATGGCCCAAATCCTTAGTGCTTTCATGGCAACGTGCATCAATATACCACCATTCATTTGATGCTTTCCAAATTACAGATGCCTGTAGGCTGCTATAATCGTATTTCCAACTGTATATGCAATCAAATATTTACCAACCAACATAAGATGTGGGAAGCAGACATCTCGCCATCAGAATGACAAAAGACTTCATCCTCCTTTTAATAAACCTCAGATTCCCAAATCAATCTGAATTAAAGTATTTGATTACCAGTCTCCTAGCAACACAAGATCATGGCCATCTGTTGCTTAAGCAGCCAGACGACTGGTCTAGGTTGTAGCCAGCAGGGAGGAATTCCTACACTGCAAGCCACGGGTCCTGTCAATTCAAAGCAAGTGAAGAATTGTGATGAGAGCTAAATGACCCATTCAAGATTGTTATGAGCACTCTATGGCTGTGATGTCTTAAGTGAGGTGTTTTTTCTTCTAGCTCAATTAAAAGGGGACACATCTTAGTGTTTTGTGGGGTTTCGGTGCCTTTAGCGCCCTTGGTGGCCGTTTCACAGGAAGGAAGAAAAAAGACAGTTTGGAGTTACCGGTGTTTGTGAAGACACTGACAGAGACTGTTTTCCTGAGTGCATCCGCCTCAATAATTTACAACTGGATAAAAGGCAGACATGTAATATTTATGTAGACAAATGTCCCCCTGTATTCCGTCCAGGCCCTTGGAGAGAAGAAAGGATGCTTTATACTTCCCCTGGACTGAGGAGATTCAAGTGTGAGGACACACAGTCCGGTAACATGGCCAGCTAAGGTCAGGGAAAGAGATCGTATGGGTGCAGCTTGCTGACATATCTGTACAGGCGTTAAATGCAGCGGCTTAAGGAGTTATTCTGGTCATGTTTTTCCTAGGACCTCCTAATACCTGTTGTTCCATCTTAAATATCAACTTTGTCATTGAGTCAACATTTCCCTCCTTGTTTTCTTTTCTGGCTGCTGGTATTCACATGTCAAAGAAAATACGAGCATCTAAACTGTACAGGACAGTGTTTAGAGATAGATGCCATTGCAGACTCATCAACACATTAGACAACATATATTTTGGAAATATATAAACAGAATTAACAAAATCGGTATTATTTCATTTGTTAGTTACTTAGTTCATTCTAAAGCTCACATACATAAGATTTGGAACCCAAATCTTGTTGCAGGACTGCATATGTATTCTGGCTCTGGTTGCAGGTTCTCACATACGTAGTCTTTTTTATACAACAGCAGGTCTTACAGGACACCTAAACCACGTAAACAGCTTCCCTCTCCTCAGAATCCTCAGCCTCACCCGTTCTGCTTTTAGACACGTGGCAGCCGGCATTTTGACTCCAGGCTGTGTTCGCTACACACTCTGCAGCATCACTGGGATATTTAATGATTTCTTTGCTATAATTAGGAGCTTTACTAGCCCACACACCTGATTTCAATCTCTTATTTCTTTCAGATGCTTTAGGCAGTGTTTCTGGTTTGACGATGAGAGTTATATTTTACCACCATCACACCTTTCTGGCATACAATAACCAAGGCTTTACACAGCACATTAATTCCCCCCACGGTCCGTTGAGAATGGAATTTCTTTAATAATGCCGAGCTGTGAATAATAACCCATTCATCTCTCACTCAAAACTTTATCAAAAGTGCCTCCAATATCTTTAATAAAATCCACCCACGGATTCTGATGAAATCGGTTACATTTGAACTGACACTGGGAACACGACGGCACTTAAGGAATCTGAAAAGCCGCACTTGAAACGCCCGCAAACAGTCAACCTTTGTCGGGATTAGTTGTGGTGTGTGTCTGTGAGCTCCGTTTTCCCTCCCTGGGCCACCGCTTGCATCATTATACCATTGACTCCCTGTGGTAAAACAGCCCCCTCGGAATCCCTCAATGGCTGGTATTAGTATGCTGGGGGGGAGAAAGGTCCCATCTGTGGAGGCAGTGATGAGGGGGCGACAAGGGGGACAGGAGGAGGGGTGGGTGTCGGGAGGGCAGGGGGAGGGGGTTGACAGGGGGAAGGTCCCTTGTGAGATGGGGATTAACCAGTGACACATGGAGCCTGCTAATAAGAAGGGCAAGACAGGATCGTCCTATTGGATATGTACATGCACACGGAACGCCCACCGCACACACGTACACGCACACAGGCAGACACACACACACACACACACACACACACACACACACACACACACACATTCGGCCCCCAAATTCTTACATTTTCTTTCTTTTTCTCTCTTTCATCTCACGGATGCACACATACGTCTCTACACACACACACACACACCTAAAAACTCACACCCACACACACGTGTGCTACAAGGCCAGTCCCAGCTTTATTAAATTTGTAGTGGGGCCACATCTGGTCATACAGACCCTCGGCACAAAAGGGTGGGGGGGCGGCATTGAAAAACCAGCCCCACAATGTCTGCAAAGGAGATTCTAATTCCGTGCCACAGAGCATTAACGTGTGCGTGCACGCGCCAGGCATCTGTCACACACAATTGGAGGGTGTCAGGTGCGGACGTGTGGGGCCTAATTCAGTCCGCCCACAACATGAATTGTGCGCATAGGCGACCAGTAAGCCACGCGTCAATGTCTTTATTTATTGTGGGGATGACCCAGAGGTTTCGGGTCTGTGCGTTTGTGTGTGTGTGTGTGTGTGTGTGAATGATTGTCATGAATCATTCAGTGTCAGACTTTCTCATTTGCGACGGGCACATTCTCAGTTTAATCAGGGCCCATTGATTGACCAAAAGCTTTTCCTGGGCGAGGTTTTTTTATTGGTTGAATGAAAATGTTTTCCTAAAGACCTCTCTCTAACACACGAACATCTGAGTACAGTGTGTCTGATTCTGCGTCTTTGTCAAACCTGTAAGGGTGTGTGTGATGTTTTACAGTCTCGTCTTTTTTCGTCTAGTAGCGCTTACAGAACAGAACCAAGTACAAGAACAAGAGACCCAGAAACAAGCCTTTTCATATAGTACCCAAGAGTCCCCAAGAAACTTGTTCATGCTCCCTAAAGTTCGTAGTTTGTTCCTATATTTTTTGTGAGCAAAACTATGCGGGGCCATTCTGACAGGAAGCACAGCATTACTCATTACCTTCAGAATTCGTTCACGCTATAGGTAATCTGTCAGACGTTTTGCGAGGCTGCACGGGGTGGTGATTTACCCAAGGGGCCAGGCAATTATTTGGCATGCAAAACAACCTCCACAACAATATGACAATTACAGAGGGTGGGTGGAGGGAAAGCTTATTGTTTATTTTCCCCCGACTGTTTCACCACAGTCTAAATTTAACTTAAATGGCAATCGGGTCTAGAGTGCTGGGATAGAAATAGTTTGCCGGGCCAGCAGAAGAGACAGGGTAATGTAATGTCATTCACTACAAATCAAGTCTTGTTGGCTTCCTGCGATTCAATGGATCCAGAAATAGAATTTTTGCTGACGGTGGAAGTTGTTGGTATGCCAAAGATCAATATGCTCCCACTCCCTCCCTGCTCTAAACCTGAGGCGTTTGTCTGAAGGCTGTGTTTTGTTTCCCTCGCTCTGGGCTGGCCGTGCTCTGATTCATGAAATAGCAGTTTTGACCCTTATGGAGTTTTGGAAAGTCCACGAGTCTCACTTACTTGGGATTCATCGGGATTCAGATTACTATCAGAAATATGGATTTTCTCCTTTCTCATTTTACATTAAATCGACCGCGTGTTTGACTGGTGGTAGATATCACTGGCCATTTTTAAGTTCTTACAGTGAAATGTAACAATAACTTTTCACACATAACTGCACCGCAATTGTTAAATATCTAATATATATGTAAAATATAACTATAAAATACGTTATATAAATACATTTATATAACTATAAAAAATCTGTGTTCAAAAGTTTTGAATATTAGAGAGAACTGTTCTCTATTAGTAGTAACAAATCTGTATATTAGAATATTAATAATTTTAATTAATTAATTAATTAATTTCATCAACCTCTTGTACAATGAGACAATTGGTAGCAGTTTGTCAATGTAACTGAATGCATCAATGAATGCAGCAATATAGCACAACTTCTTTCACTTTTTTTTTTTTTAAGTTATGTCAAAATATCAGTTAAATCACCAATAAAATCTGGTAAAAGTTTTCTTTTACCAAACGTAGCGGTATAGACAGACAAAACAGGATTTTAGGTTTCTGGGCCAACCAACATATGGTTGGCTCATACTGTTCTGTCATTCAGCCATTTGGTGACTGGATACTCTGGAGAAAGTATAGGATGCCTTGCAGTGACAGTCAAACTCTCCCCTTGAATAACAGCGTCTCTGCTAGGGGCTTAGACTGCACCGCTCCACAAACAAAGCCCGGCAACGCAGCAACATATGGTGTATTCTGCAGCCATGGGCCACTGTGATGCACACCTCTGAGACACAATTGAGTGACAGCTGCTTCTCTGCATGTGTCCAGTTAATGTGCAATCCACCCATGAGCAGGAAAATGACCCAAAGGCAGGAGGTATGTCCAGCAGAGCTCACTCACCAGGTAATGTGTAATTCTCCGAAGAAATACACATACTTGAAGAGCTTCATTTCAAATGGGGTATTTTCCACCTGTAGAATACTCTCAGCTAAAGACACAACTCATTATGAAATGAGTTATCAATGATAATGGTTTCTTCTTCATCTGCAGCAGCTTCTTTACATTTTTAATTGTTTATTAGCACATGAAGTGTACCACTTGACCCAGCACAACACTGACATTAGTCAGGTCAGCTTGCCTTGCACAGAACATTTAGACTACTGTGACATTCATTCACCTACATCCATTTCCATGTATTTCCAGGATAGCCTAATGGTTAGGGCGGTAGACTCCAATGTCCAGCCTACATGTAAGTATCCTTAAGCAAGATGGCTAACCCTACTTGCTCCTTAATACTTGTAATTTGACTCACTGTAAGTTGCTCTGGATAAAAGAGTCTGCAAAATGACCTTACTGTAACATTTGTGCAAAACCTATTTGTATATCCATACGACATCTTTATAAAACCCTAAAGATGAGATGAGAGATGAGATTTGGTCTATGTTGCTGGGCTCTTGGTTTGGACGCAGTCGAATCTATTATTCTCTCTTCAGAAAATAAACACATATTTGAGTCCCATGTACAGCTGGTTTGTCCAGCACCTTCCTCTCAGTATAGACAGTATTACACTGGCTTTTCTATCATCACTGAACTTGATAACAGCCTGTGAGAATGAAGGGCCCTGGGTGCTTGTGTGCGCCATCAGCCCAGGCTACAGCGGACCCTTGCTGGGAGGGAAAACCGAGACTAGCTTCTCCGGGGAGCGCAGGATGTCGCTCACAGGTGTGAATGAGGATCCTGTCTGGTTACCTCGCCTCCCCGCGGCTCCCACCAACACCTCTTCCTTCATCACAGAGCTCTTCTTTTTATAGAGTGGCCTCAAACGGTTGTGTAAGAGCTGTTTGTTGCTTGGTGACAGGCAACGCCTCTTGTAACACCTCTGTGTTTTGAACATGTGGGGGGGGGGACTGCGGCTGGTGTGCGCCTCCGCCGCCTCTCAGCGGCGAGGCCGACTCCTTAATGGCGTGCGCGTGTGGGATACGAGATAACACAAAGCCAACGGGCTGGGATCTCAGCATGCAAGCGAGTGCGAGTGGGAGCTAATAGGTATAGCGAAGGATGGTAAAAGCAAGAACCTCTGAATATGAACTAAAAAGATATCTGTCTAACAGCACTCTCCTGATGTGCTTTCTCATAACCCGCAAACTGGAGTAGACAGTCTCTTCTATTCTCCTGCAACTTTTCCCTCAAATGCTCAAACAAACCAAAAATTATGTTATTACCAACTCTGAGTCGCTCTTGGTTTTGTCCATGATAACGATACATTCACAAACATTTCTTTGTAATGCTACAAACAGTGACTGTATTACCTGTCCTCTTTTGTTCTTTTTTCATACTATCATCTTTCACTATTTTCAGACCTCCCGGACAGTCAGACTCGTACACACACAGCGTTATATTGTGATAGTTTAAGCAAGGCAAGGCAAGTTTATTTTCATAGCGCATTTCAAAATAATTTACATCAGGCATTCAAAGAATGATAGAGATTTGATGAAAAGCAAAGAAGACAACAAAAAACATATAAAATAAATAAAAAACGTGACCAGAATTAATATAGCAAGAAAGAACAAAGGAAAAAGAATGACAATGTTGTGCCATGTTGTGGGCATGTTGTGGGTGTCTGAAACAAACAAGACGTCAACTTCACTTCCTGCTTCTTTGTTATCAATTGACTTCCATTCATTTACACAAATCTCACTGAGGAAACTAGAAAATGTGCAGTTCCTGAAGAAACTGCATGGGTTAGCTTAAAAGGCTTTCTTTAAATGTTCAAAGAAAAAAGTACTTGAAGTACTATAAAAATTCTCAAATAGCCTACTTTAAGATGAAAAAGTACTACAAATTATTAGGTACTTCAAGTATTAAACGTCACCTGAGATACTACAAAGTACTTTACTGAGTCAAATTATGTGTCTATCGACTCTGTATGACCAAAAGTTGGTGAGATATATGGGATCGAATTTCAGCCAGTCAGGATCAAGTGGGCGGGGCTAAGTAAATGAGAGGGGTTATATTGTCCACTGATCTGCCTAACTATTCTCCACAACCAACGGCTGGCGAGGTATAACCATTTAAGCTCTTGGCCAATCATTGACGAGCACAGCTATAAAGGATCAATAGGGGATAGAGGACTGATAGAGGACTCCCAATGATGTTCCTACCTTCTCTCTAGGACGGTTTGAGAGTTATCCGGGTTGTACTACAAAGTAGAGTACTACACTACTACAAAATAATTTGAAGTATTACAAAGTACTTTCAAGTACTTTCAAGTACTATGAAGTCTTATGAGGTACTACAAAGTACTATGAAGTGCTTTGAAGTTCTGAAAAGTAGTACAATGGGGCAGAATAGTCTTGTGGTCTAGGTGTTGGACTCCCAGCTGGAGGTTGTGGGTTCAAGCCCCAGAGTTGGCCTACCTGTAAGCATCCTTGAGCAAGGTGCCTAACCCCTATCTGCTCCATGTAATAGCACTATGTAATTGTAAGCCGCTTTGGATAAAAGCGTCTGCTAAATGACCTAATTGTAATACAATGTGCAAGTAATTTAAAGTAGATTGTAAAGTACCATGACTTCATTGTACTTTACAAAGTACAACAAGTATTTTGAAAGACTAGAGTACTCTGAAGTACTATGAAGTGTTATAAAGTACAAATAAGTATTAGATGTACTGAATGTAAGTAGGGCATAATATGTAGTGATATAAAGCATGATGTACTATGAAGTTTTATGAAATACTTAAGTACTACGAAATACTATGAAGTAATATGAAAAAAGTACATGAATCCTTAAAGTATATAAGAAGTTTAAAAAAGTGGAAAAAAGTTTTACTTTCCCTATTCATTTCTATGGGGAAAAAAATTTGTACAAATACGTCAACATCTGGTGAAGTACAAATACTTTCAAAAAGTTGAATACACACAATTGATTGAAGTAGCTGAATATGTGTATGTAAGTATAAACATAGGAGGGGATAAGTTAGATGCGTTAGAAAAAAAGTGAAAAAGAAAGAAAAACCAATAACATCAAGATGTGCTAGCTTGTAAGCTAGCCCACAATTAGGCTACTCCATTCTTTGAGACAAAGCAAGTGGTGTTGAGAGATGACAATAATTCTTCTTTGGTTGTGGGTGGGGGATAGAGACAGAGACGTAGACAAAGCTCTCTAGACCATATTCTTACGCACTAATCTCACACTGGGTTTTGACACCTGTCTCCTGCAGCAACAATACATTATTCAGTGTTTGCACATACCGGTCCAATACAAATTAACCGTGTGAGAGCATGGGCCACGGGTGAACTAAAAAGACAAAGAATTAACACAGAAACATTGGTCAAAGCTGCAAGGGGTTTTGTTACACACCTTGAACTCTGAAGGTCAGTTAGTGTGTGATGTTTTCTAGCCGTAGGTTTCTAGGTTTTAAACGCCTGGGGCAACCAAAGCAGTCTGGAACTCATTATAAGTTGGACATCCATACATAAATGTAATATTATTTCAGTCGAGCCCGTGCACACCAAGCACTCACACGCCTACATTTCCTCAAGTTCAGAAGAAAAGCAACGCTTTCTGGAGCTCTAACCGAAGCCCACCTACGGTGTAGTGGCCCTCTGCTAGGAACTGAGATGAATTTTAAGAGCCGATGGGACATTCCAGTATCCTGTTTACATCGCTTAAAAAACTGTGGCTGAGCACACACTCCACAAAGGAATCTTAAAAAAAAAACTTTGAAAGAAATTCAGTTAGGCAGGGGACATGTCCTTCAAGTAGAAACAGGGGAGGATGGAGGTTTTCAGAGGATTATAAAGTGTAGGTACTGACAGCTCTTCTCACCATGGTCTCTGGGGAGTCCTGGTTCATATTGAATTTGTTGTTTTTAACCTACATGGCTAGGAAAACATCCAGACAATTCGGGTAAGTCTTCATTCACTTAAAAGTTGACAATTGACATAAATATTATTTTGCTCCACATTTATTAAATTTCCTTAGGAAGCACACACCGGGTAGGCTGAAGTAACACCTGTTTTGTTCGGAGAAACTTTAAGGAGTATGATATTCATATGTCATACATACATAGAATGGGTTTCCTAGGTGGATCCCAGGTGGGATGGGGGGGGGGGGGACACGACTCCTGGGAAAAAGTATGATTTGTCCCGTTCAATATATCACTGTAAACATTACTTTGTCCTTTCAATATTATTAATAATATGCAATGAAATCTGATTATAGACACGTTTTAAAGTTTCCCGGCTTTTGCCTTACAATGGTTTGATCCACTGCCTCCCACCCCCAGTGGGTGGGAAGCTGACAGAATGTCGTTGGTGGCTGACCTCCAGAAAGTAGTTCAAACAAAGGATTTGTTAGACATTTCTTTACTTCTACCACTCAATGCATTAAAACACATTTTATAATCGTCACCAGTCTTCATTTTCACTGCATTGAATCTTGGAGTAAAATATTATAGCAAAAAAATATTATAGCAAACACCACAGAAACGGAATTGGTGCTTGCTAGCTCTGCAGCTATTGTGGGAAGCCAGCCAATATAAAATGAAAACATAAACTATATTAAAATTACAAAAGGTTGCAGCTTACATTGTGTAAATGGTGAACTCATACAGCTGCAATCCGTTTCACAATTGCTAGCTGACTAGCCCATCATTGAATGATAGAAGATAATAGATGATAAAAGCCCATACCCTACTGTAAATAACCTTCAGACTGTGTGTGTGTGCGTGTGTGTGTGTGTGTGTGTGTGTGTGTGTGTGTGTGTGTGTGTGTGTTTTTCATCTGAGAATTTGTTATTTTTTGTCCATATAAACCTATAATTATTGATGGATAGTGGTGGGTACCCATGACCACGCAGGTGATGCAGGTTAAGTGTCTCTCAGACAAAGGCAGCTGATGGCCAGTGGTCCATGTCTTCGAACCTTGTAGAGCTCTCTCTCTCTCTCTCTCTCTCTCTCTCTCTCTCTCTCTCTTTCTCTCTCTCTCTCTTCTTTCTAGCTGCCACACTGCTCCCCAGGGGAGCCCTGTTCACCACAAAGTGCCTCCTGCTTACTGGTGGCTTACTGGTGGATGTGACAGTGTAGGGACTTAAAGGAAAGGGGGCCGAGGCTTAGAAGCAGCCATGATTGCGCATTTTGACCCAGGCAGGAATCGCTAGACCAGGATTGGGCTTCCTGGTCAACCCCCCACTACCACTGAAAGATTTATGAGTTGGAGGGTGGTGGTGGTGGTGTGTGTACGTGTGTGTGTGTGTGTGTGTGTGTGTGTGTGTGTGTGTGTGTGTGTGTGTGTGTGTGTGTGTGTGTG
>JAOEHI010004692.1:0-37463 GCA_025447815.1 Percopsis transmontana | reverse complement strand
TCTAGCCCAAACACTACATGTCAGGCCGACCCACTAGCAACAAGACAGAGAGAGTCAAGTATTCCTACCAGGATAACTAAACACACTAAAATACTTAAAGAAGACCATTTTCTGCCATCACATACAGTATACACACAAATGTTCATATCCCCTTTCTGTGTACTACAGTATTGACTTTTCCCAGTAAACTTTTATCTACCGTTGAAATCGGAATCTAAAAAGCTCAGTGTGATACACAATAGCATTCATTTACAGCATTTAGCAGATGCTTTTATCCAAAGCGACTTACAATTAGTACATTTGTCAACAATTACATGGTGCAGGTAGGGGTTGGGCATCTGCTCAAGAATGCTTACAGGAAGGCCAACGCTGGGGCTTGAACACATGACCTTCTGGCTGGGAGTCCAACAACTAGACCACTAGACTATCCTGCCCCCTAATTCAGATAGATACAGTTGACAGTACAGTAAGCAGTCAGCTTCAACAAAAAACATTTTTAGGGTTGACTGCCATGGTAAAAAAAACATCTAAACATTTTGACCAGTAGGCCTGCGGCTCACACATGACATGACAAAAACACTTTTATCTTTCGCTGCATTGGCCAATTTACTGACACAATAATTAGGTTTTGAAGCATGAATTAAATGTTTTGGGCGAGTTACTACATTTTGCAGACATACAATATGATGTCCCATAAAACAGTTGACTGTTAAGACTGTTTGATGAGCTAAAGTGATTGAGAAAAACTGTAATAAACTATTAAAAATAAATAAAAATTATACTGCTATATTAAATTAAAAGAGTCTGGGACCATTGTGGTTCCACTACAGCACTAAAATTGAATGTCAGTATACTCAGTAAAACCCAGCAAACAATCTCAGAATCATCATAAACAAATATTGTATTGTGTGTTTGGTTAGACTTTGCATCTTTACATAGTACATCTAATCTAAAAAACAATAAAAAACACCACTCCAATTGAACAGCATATACTCAGGGCATTTACATGATGTCATTTGTACAACACAGGGTGAAACCACCTCTAGTAGCTCTCGTAAAGTTCACTTTGAGTTCCTCATCTTCCAGGATAAATGAATGCCGCGGCCTCAGTCACAGACATGGTCACAGTATTGCAAACTAACTATACTGTAACTCCATTTAACATACGATTCACCATCTTCATCATCACCACAAAGATTGTAGCTTGATAGCACTAAAGGAAGAGAAGAGGGAAAAAAACTCATTCTAGCTCATTCATTTTATTAGCTAAAGTTCCTAGAAATGTGATATTTTAGTATTCTTGGAATGCAACTGAAGGCACTTGCACCATATTTAGCTCTTGTGACTGCTGACATTTCACCTACAATCGACAAATGTATTTCCGTTTGGATAAATGTAGCTGGTAAATTAAAAAAACATAAAGAAATGGAATTATCGTCTACCACCGAAAGGTCTTGGGTTCGATCCCCAATGAGCCTGGTCTACCTATCGGCATCCTTGAGCAGGATGTCTAATCCCTAACTTACTCACGGACACATACAGAGAAATACAAACCCCTAGTAGTCAATGGAAATCAAATATATTATATTTATTTATTTATTTTAAGATATTTTTTTGGTCAGCCTGTTGCTTGCACTTTTACAGATTTGTTTACACACTTAAAAAGCCATTGCAAAAACTTTGTCCAAAACAATCACGTATATTATAAAGCCTGTATTGTGAAATGTATTGTATCGTGAGCCAAGTGTATCATCCCATATCAAGTTCAGCCCCCTGAAAGAGTCAAGGACAGGGGGGCAGGATAGTCTAGTGGTCTAGGCGTTGGACTCCCAGCCACAAGGTCATGGGCTCAATTCCCCAAGGTGGCCTACCTGTAAGCTTCCTTGAGCAAGATGCCTAACCCCTACCTGCTCCATGTAATAGAACCATGTAATTGTAAGTCACTTTGGATAAAAGTGTCTGCTAAATGATGTAACTGTAAGGACAGTAAGCTGCATGGCTAAAATGTTTCATGTCTGCCCTCACTTTAACCCCTATACAGTACATTCATTATTCCATGATTGATGATTGTCTGGGTAAAAAATGTGACTACATTTTGTTTGTTTGCATTTATATGTATTTTTTCCAACTGAATTTGATATTCAAACTGGACTTGAATATGTACTTCTCTTTTAACCCTGTGAAGATGTTGGAGATGCAGATCAAGAAACAGTTCCAGGACACGTGCAAGGTGCAGAACAAGCAGTACAAAGCTCTCAGGAACCATCAGCTTGAGGTCTCTCCCAAAGGGGACCACAGGGCCATCCTGAAGAGCTTGAAGGAGGAGCAGACCCGAAAACTGGCCCTGCTGGCTGAGCAGTACGAGCAGAGCATCAACGAGATGATGGCTTCGCAAGCGGTAGGACCAGGATACTTATGCACCATGTCTTACGCAGTGGTTGTCAAAGTTTTGGCGGGTTGTGGTGTTCCAAATGTAAGAAATAAAACAAAAAAAATTAATCTTATTATATTTAATTATTTATCATCTAGTTTTATTAACATCATTTTATCTGACTATGAACCTGTGACAACTGTGGCGTGGTTGAGTGCAGGCGCAGGTGTCTTTAATAACGAGTACAAAAGTATACTTCTCAATAAGAACAACAGTGGGGACAAACATGGACACGTTCACAATAACCGACAGTGTAGCAAACCACACACCCCACCTATAAACCCTTCCCACAGGTGCATGGGATCAATCATCAGTAATCAGTTACAGCACCACTTCTTTTTTACAGAAATACCATAAAAATAAACTTTTTTTTAAATCTGCCATATTGCCATTGAAATAAAAATTAATATTTGATACAAGTTTATAAAATGTATTTCAAAAAATTTAAAATATATGTAAAAAATAATCTGAAACCACCACCACTTCCCAAAACCTTGGAGATCCCAACTCACCCTTTAAAGGTCACTGATGTTGTGAATAGCAGCAAGCTGACATTGCCCATAAAGTACCTACTGTATATGCAAGGCTGTGTGACTGGTGCCTCCTCTGCTGTGTAGATGCGTCTGGAAGCAGAGCAGGAAGCGGAGTGCCAGGCCTTGAAGCAGCAGCTACAGCAGGAGATGGAGCTCCTGGACGCCTACCAAAGCAAAACCAGGGCCCAGATGGAGAGCCAGCATGAGCGGGAGCAGCAGAAGCTGGAGCAGAAGGTCTCCATTCGAAGAGCCCACCTGGAGCAGAAGGTGGGCCTAACATACATTAATACATGGATAGACAGATGGACGGAGGGACGGATTGATGAATTGATGGATAGATAGATGCCCCATTGTTGTGAGCCTCATACTATATACACTGTACAAAATCCACACAGTAGCGTTCAGCATGAAATAATTCCTTTGTTTGCAGAAGAGCAAAGCAACATGTGGACATCTGGTTTCGATGTCTGTTACTTTACCTCCACTCTGCTCGCTGTAGCCAATAAATAGACACTATACTCATTTAACACTCCTCTCTACTCCTGTCCCTATACCAGTCACATAAGGTCACACCGTCGTCTACCACTCCCCCTTTAGCCACGTGTCCTTTTGTGCACAGATGTGATTCGAAACATTTGAGCTGGGAAGGACATTTTGTGGAGTATACTTTTAACTTACAATGATGGCAATGATTCAATTACATATTTGATTACAGATTGAAGAAGAGCTGGCCTCGCTTCAGAAAGAGCGCACGGAAAGAATCAAGCAGCTGTTTGAACGCCAGGAGAGAGAGATGGATGCTTTTGATGCGGAGAGCTCAAGGCTCGGGTTCGGTAGCCTGGGTTCTCTGGACTTCCCCAAAGACGATAATAGATGAAAGTGGATACATTCTTACTGGACAATTTGTGCGGACGAGCAAACGCATTCACACCAACTCACGGTGACAAAGATGGAATAACTCTATTTTGCTTTTTTCTCTCTTTTAGATATTGCATTTCGGAAACAAGATGTTCTCTATGGGACTTTTCTGTGAAACTTTGGGGGAAAGTAAAAGAAAATAATATTATTACAACCTTGTCAGTAAAATCTAATCATAGGTTTCCAAGGTTTTGAGTTGGGACAAAAATACTACCACAAAATTCTAACAGATTTTTTCCTCCATACCATTTTCTTCTTTTGGTATGAATTGAATATGATTGAATAAGGAAATTTTAGTACACGGGCACTTTGATATGCTGGAGTATAAACCCCACATTGTGAGGATAAATAATGAATAAATATACACTGGTACACTGAGGGACATTGCCAATGTGGAATGTGATCTACGGACTCCACCGTGGTGTTAAGCTGCTTTGCAGTTTTATTTTTTAAGAATGTTAATTGTTCTGTATGGGGGTGATGAAGTCATGAAGTGTTTTTTTTTTGTTGTTTTTTTTAATTTAATGTAATTTGTTTTTTTTAATCATCTTTCCATATTGTGCTTACCCATAAGGTATACTATAGTTACTCTCTTTTTTCTAAGGCAGTTCTTACCTTTTATTGTTTAGTATATAGGCTTTTAGTTGGATCAACCTGTTAAACTTACGCAGTTCAAGATTCACTTGGTAAAATTGCTTATTATTGCATGCACTTTAAGGACAAATTCAGGTTGTGAAGTGAAGCATGAATCTGTCAGAGATTTTAGCTGTTTGTATATAAAAGTGGTCATATAGCATTTTTGTTTTAAGCCTATGGATACTGGACATAAGCGCCATATTTGAAATGATAATTTCACAAATGCCTTTATTTAAGTTGTGCCTATGAAGCCAGTTTTAGTTTCTTTAATGTATGTATGATATATACAGTATATAAACTGTATATAATATATATACAGTGTATGTAGTATGTATGTATATACTGTATGTATATGGTTTACAAGGCCGGCTCCATTTCTTGTTTCATCAAAATTTGTGAATCATTTTAACGTTCACTACTTAAAGGTCTTGTAAAGGAAAATGGTGAGAATTGTGTTGTATAACTTTTGATATGAATATTTGTACATGAGAATATAGCTAGCATATACAGAGACACTGGTCCAACTGGACTTGATATGATGATTTTGTTTTTGTTTTGTTACAATATACAGTAGAGATATGGTCATACAGTAGCTCAATATATTGCTAACAACTAGACTTTATCAGATTGTATATTTGGTGTTACAGTACATGGAAAGACACTTCCTACAACAACCTTTTTAAGATCTCTAGCTATAGTTTACCTAACAAGTGGTTGTTCTGGGTTGCATTCGAGTAATTTGTGTCTAGTGACCAGATTTTATTGTTTTGCAATGTTCATTGTTGTCATTGAACAAGTTGCACAAAGTTTCCATTGTACAAAATGGAAAAAAAAAAGTTTGGTGCTTAATTTCTAATAACACCATTAGCCTTTGTAGTCTTTTGTCCTGGAGCGAAGACTGTAATAATTTAATGTCATGGGTTTCATAAATTGTAAAAGGGAAACGATTTGAAACCCCCTCTTGATTATTTTTTTCAAAATCTCATGTGATACACTAAGAGTAACCCATGTAAGAAAACCCTCTAAAATGAAGTGTATGTATGAAAATAAATAAATACTATTTTATCACAGGTCAGTTTGTTCAATGAGGTGCTCTTGAATGCAACCCTGTTACGTTTGAGGCCTCGTAACAATCATCAATATCTGTTTGTATTCATTACAACGTTGAGAAGTAAGATATAATGTTCTATTGAAGAGTTATTAGTTTTTGTAATAACTTGTAATGTTGATAGAAATCAAACCCTTTCATTCTACTTTTCAGGGACCACATTGGGTAAGGAAAAAAATCCTTAAATAAATTCTGTATATTTAATTTCTTTAAACATAGCATTGACCAAAATTTTATGACTGGAAATTATGGAAATCACTTCGCTATATTGGTCGGTACTACATAGTAATGAATTATTGAAGACTTCTGTGGACCAGTAGTCTGAAGTTTAGTAGTCTCACTGGGCCGGAAACATACTGTACAGTATGCATACTCATACAAACATCACGATTGGAAAGAACACTTACTTTACATATCACTTTAGCCACAGTAACTGGCAAGTGGCAAGCAACTGGCAAGGGGAAGGATAGACTAGTGGTCTAGGTGTTGAACTCCCAGACGGAAGGCTGTGGGTTTGAGTCCCAGAGTTGATCGACCTGTAAGCATCCTTGAGCAAGATGCCTGACCCATATCTGCACCATGTAATTGTAAGTCGCTTTGGATAAAAGCATCTGCTAAGTGACCTAATTGTAGAAAGTCCAGTGAGGTGAATGCTAGTCACGCAGTAAAGTAGCACTCTAAAAAATCTGCAGTTTGTGAACTTTTTACATAGCAGCAAAATGTTATCACAGCCAACGGGATGTGGAAATTACAGTTGCTAAAGTTATTTAGCAAACCTAAACATGTTGACAGGGACAGCAGACAGAGAAAGCTGCAAGCCTAACAAGGTTTAAAGTTAGCCTTATGAAGTATCAACGCCCAACTCCATATCCACCTCTCTTGTCCAGCAATTGTTTCAGGTGTTCTGTGACTGGCATATGCAGCTGGGATTCTATTTTCATTTAAAAAATAAATGAATCTGCTTATCCATTATAGACAGTAATAGACATATAACCACCGTTTGCGTTGTCTGTTCTTCTCCGGATGTTAAATGCTCTCAGACTGGGGATTGTTGAAGGTTGAAGGCATGCATGATACCATAAGGAGTGGCCTTTGTTTCAGTAGCATATAGCTATGCTGAATCAAACGTATCTGCACTGAATTCAACAAGTGAATAAAAAGATAACAATAAAGTCAAGGGAAATATAGTTACTCATAAAATAATAAATAAATAGATAATATTTATGTGCATTTCCAGGTGTTGCCTAGTCTATTGTGCTGTTCCTTTGATTTTAGCGATGGTTCCATCCTTTTTCTCAGTGTGCATTTTGGCATTTGCTTGTAGTGCATACAGTATATAACCCTGTCAGATGCTGTTCCTCTGATGGATAGTGTGACCTTAAATGACTAATTAATAATGACTAGGGCTGTTTGGGTGTTCGAAGACTACATTAGTTTAGAATCACTGACAGGCAAAAAATTTGGTTTACATCATTAGAAAGCTAATTTGGCCATATAAGGGAATTTCCTAAACAACCCTAATAATTTCCTGAGAAGTAAGGCAAAAAATTGTATTTGACCAACATCCTGCATCCTACAGTAGCACGTCTTTGCGGTTTTATTTTAATCTGCAGTTAAATAAGGAGGACTTCTCTTTTTTATTTCTTTTTCTGAATGTCTGTACTACCATATCAAATACATACTACATATCATAATTTTGTAATTCTTAACCTTAGCTTCACCCATGCCATAGCCTGCAATCCTGCATTATGTATTGTACTGTTATGTACTGTATAACCATTGACATTTTAGAGAAAACATAAAGTAGGCCTATATTACAGATACTTAAAGTAACCTAGATTAAAAATAAAGAGGTAATCACATCAAAACAAATTGTGGTCCCCCGTTGCTTGCAGCACACCAAACACTATTAAAATACATAATGAAGTTTATAATACAAGAATTATTATTATTATTATTATTATTTCCCCGACCCCCTTGAAGCATCCAACCCACAGTTTGAGAGCCAATGACATTGACACTGAGAAAATGTAAATTGTGGAACAGAGAAAAATAAATACATTTTACAGTAAATATCTCTGCTGTAGCTGTGAACTCACAGTGCTGAGCTTCCTGTGCTTCCTTGACACACAGCAATACTGACTGATTGAAGTCTAAATGAGGGGCTTTTTTTAAACTATGTCTGTTTACACTGGCAGGAATTCATTGGTAAGTTATTTGAAACGTTGACGGCGTGCAACGCTTGCCTACCTTGCCTACCTAACATGGAAAGCCCCATCGAGGGTAGTGGGGTTGTGGTGAGGCTGGTCACCCTTCATCTGAAATAGTGCTGACATTACTTTCATGCCTTGACTTCCCCCTGAATTTTCTCAGGCAGATGGTGGTTTAATGGTAACGCTACCTGGAGCGAGAGCTCAGACCTGAAATACAGTTATCAAGAACAGAAATTTAGGTCAAAGTTGGGCATGTAAAGCTAATGTTTCCTTGAAAACAAAGATGTAGCAGCTGTCTTCCATTTAGTGCTTTTAAAATAGCTAGTTATCACAGCGTATTTCTCTAGCTTATAGTACCCTCCTTGATTAGTGACCCAAGATCACCAAATGTCAGCCCCATCTCACTGTTGATGTTTCAAATGCAACTGTCCACACAAGTGTGCGCGGCTGAGAAGAGAAGGATAGTGAAGTCTGTGACCACTATGGGGAGGAGCAGACATTCTTGTATTGTCAGACAAGAATGACTCAGCCTACTTCATGAATACCTTTCCATTTGCAGCTTCGAGAATTTATAATCTGGTGTCTAGGTTTGACATTCCCTAAAATACTGTCTATCAGCGTCGGACAGCATTGGTCCACCAGAGAAGATAGCCAAAACAAAGCATAGGGCCCCCATGGGTCCAGGCGGTGTCCATACAGTGTTTAGAGAAGTACTTGGGGTAGTTGTCGTCAAATGGGCCTGAACTAGATGGTTACCCTAGATGAGACTGACTGTAGCTTCCGGAGATGGTGGGTGAAAATGGTGAAGGTAATAACCAATATTAAAAACACTGTAGGTGATGTGGTTGTAACATGTGATATTTACCACTTCCTGGTATCCCAACAATAAGTAACGCAGTGTTACTCATTTTCTTACAATTCTGTCTCTTGTACCTTAATCACTGATTGATGGGCTACTGCTGCTGATTATTAAATGTAAATCATTACATTGAAATCAGGCACACTCACATGTTGGGTTGACCTGTCAGTGGTGTTGCAAGGAAATGACATTGTCATATTGTTCTATTTTGGTTGAGCGGACCCACCCTTAACGCACTTGTAAAAATCACTGATTGAGAAATGTCTTTCCTGTCTTTAACCACTTCCTGTGCTTGCTGCCACATGAAAGTGTTTCTCATGAAATTCTAAATAAACACACACTGCTATATACAATCTCACCTGTAACGCCGTAGCTTTTATTCAGGATTGTGCGGTCTTAAAAGTCACAGGTTTGAACCAAACGGTTGTTTCCTTCAAGAACTCCAAAATATGGCAGGATGTTGGTATGCACCATCTTTAAAATCTCATTGTCTGGAGAAGTTACATACTGTACTGTACATGCACCTTATACTGTTTGTAGTTGTCATCACACAATCAATATGTAGCTTTGTGGCTTGACATTGGTGGTGTGCCTGTTTTTCCACTCATGCTCTATAGGTGGCAGTATAATTGCCTTTAAGTGAACTGTGTCTAAGGTAAGGATGACCTCAGTTACATCCACAAGTCACATTTTCATTCATAGTTTGTATTTAAATCAATTACAAAATTAATACGTTTTTACTCTTAATAAATAGTTTGTTATATTAAATAGTTTGTTGTTATTTACTCCTATTTATTATCAATTCAGTCAATTTTTTTTGTCCTAAGCGGTCATATTAGATGTTTTGTGGGTATAATTCTTAATAAAAGCAGAAATGGACAGGCAAAAAAAAAGAAAGCATCTGAAAAAAGAAGGAAATTCTGGGAAATTTGGTTGCCTCACAAAGAACACGTCATTTCCTCCCATGTCGTGTGGTTTCAGTGTTTAAAGCGGTGTGATTATGACAAGTCTGTACAATTGGCCTGTGATACTGTGCTAGGAATGTATGGTCATGTAAAGAATATGTATTTTCAACTATCAATACAACCACTAGCAAGTAAGTCCTTATTATTAATTTAATTTATTTACTACAGTATGTCAACGATAATACAGATGTTGCTGCAAAACATTTATGTTGTGAAACTAATTGGAAAGTCACTTGCAATTAACAATCAAGTGCATGTATACTGTATCATCCTTTGCAGTAAAGATAGCTTTAACACGTAACAAAACTAGTGCCAATGCATTACTACAGTCTATGGTCATACTTTATTTTAAAGCTACCATATAAGTGTGGTAACTGTGTATCTTTGCATAACGTTATTTAATCATTGTAAAGAGTGTCCATATTAAAAATGTAGCATTGCTTGAATTCTCGAATTCTCTATAGATTGTAAGAACACTTGCAACGTTGCTCCACACATAAAGATCTTTTCATTTTTTATAATTACGTTTTTATTTTCAGCATTATTTTCCCTTCTGTTGGTAATGGCTGTTGATTCAACAAGGATGGTCACACTATGCAGAAACCAGCAGTGTAGGAAGTCTCTTCCGCAGACCTTGAGGCTCACCAAACTCATATACAAGGAATCTGTGGATCTAATCAAAACATATGTGAGTGAAAGGCACAAATCTGCAGATTCTTCTCTTGCTGTAAACCTCTATGCAATATGCAGCATAGTCTAGTGGTCTGTGTGTTCAACACCAAGCCTAAAGGTCATGGGTTCAAGAAGGTTAAACCTTACTCACTGTAATGCAGTTTGGAGTGTCTGCTAAAATGACTATATCATGATTAGAGCCTGTGAACTCTGTAGTGTAGTGAACCTTGTAGTTGAATCAGTGATTCAACTACAAGGGGAATTCCAGTTACAAAAAAAGGAGTTTGCCATTAACAAGTAGACAGCAGAAAAAATATCTCATTCTTCTTCTTTTGTTTTGTAATCTTTAGAAGGCTGGTCAAGGAGATATGTCAGAGAATTTCTGCAAGATGTCCGTTAACAACGTCCCGGATCCCAACATCTCTGGCCTGGAACAATCCGACCGAATACTAAACATCTACATGCAGCTTCAAGCTTTCTTCCCCCATTTTAAAAGGGTGTTTGAGCAGCAAACAGACTTGCAGACCCACCCAAGCGCACTGCTCACCATGCTGACCCAAATCAGGGACCGCAGCAACAGCCTGGCAGCTCTGATCAACAGCGTCTATCAGGGTCTCTACCCCAACCTGCCGGAACCAGAGCCAGCGGCGTGGCCGACATCATTACCTCCCCCTCAGAACACCTTCCAGCAGAAGGTTTATGGATGTGCAGTCCTAAAAACATATGTGGAATTTTTGTCAAACGTTTGCAGAGAACTGAGAAGTCTAAAAAAAAATGGAAAGAGGACACAGATGAATGTATTCTTCTAAGGGTGGCAAAATAGATTCAGTGGGATACATTTTCAGCACTTAAGCACGCACACTGGGTTGATAAAAAGACCCGGTGTGGGGTACACCAATGATCGTATTTACTAAAGCCTCTATTTATCTATTTATTATTTATTTTAGCATGCGTTTCTAATCGAATAAAGCCTTGAATAGTTCAGTAGGCCTATCATGAAGGAATGTCAATGTTTTATCACTGTGATATTGGTACACACATAATATGTTACTGTATGTATGGTATTGTATATGATGGCCCAAAACACTGTTGATGAAGTCTTGCTGAGCTACACTGTATTAAAAGTCAACAATATTTATAACAATTCATTTTCATTCATTACACCCTGCATGCACTATGTGATTGACCCAGCATGTTCATGTCTTTCAGCGTGTGTCTTTGCTACTCGTAAAGTCATGGCTTGATTTAAAAAAAAAATCTAATATTTTGACAAGCGGGAACACACGGAGGAACTCGAATTCGAATATTGCAGATTTGTCGCATTGTGGTGCTGTAACATGCTACCAAATTTGAAAGGTCACGCCTCTTACCAAGTTTGATATAGAGTTTTGAATTTGGTACGAAGCCACACTGATTGATAGATACAGTACAGTATCGGTGCCCAGAATAGGTCGCACTCCTCACAAGGAACCTAAAGTATTTTCCTAAACAACATAGTCCACCAAGATAGATATTTTTGCCATTTTGACTTTGGCGAAAAACTATTAAAATGCTTGTTCTTTAGAATCATATGATGGATCTTCATGAAACTGCATATACTGTATGCTGTATCTATAGACCAGGATATGTAAACCCCTGTCTCAAATAACATGGCCGCCATGTAAATCGGTCAGATTGGTTGTCAGAACAAAATAAAATGCAGTTCTCAAGTTCAGAACTTTGCAAGCATTGTCAAATTGACCACATGGTGGCGCTGCGTCAGGGTGTATATTTATCTCTCGAAACCTGTTTCACCCAGACAGACAAAATTGGGCACATGCTCAAGGATATGTGTTATATGAGTAGCTAGTAGTATTGTTTGTTTTGGCCACATAATCTGCAGCATGCATTTCATTAATGGCCACATTTTACCGTATGAGCAACAGTGCACAACAGTGTAGCATCTCTCTGAGGGCCATTCTAGTTTTCTATGACTGTGGCAATAGTCGACAGGAAACCGTTGATTCACACACACACAATAAAAAACATTGCTTTGTAACAGATTCACCACACAATAGATGTTACATTCCACATGGATTGTTTCAAGCATGGCCAGCTGTGTGCTATACAGACACTGGCACTGACAACATGGGAGGTTAAAAGTAAATCGGGAAGCTGCTGAGACGCTGACTATGTGATATCAACTCACAATGACGCATGTCTTCAGGACAGATAGGAAAGACTTGGTGAAGCATGCGGGCCTGTCTGGCCAGTCACAAGGTGTTGGTGTGTGTGGGTCAGATCATGGAGGGTGTGTGCTGATGCAGACTTGTACGTGAAGAGACAAGCGTGTACCGTCTATTGGCGGAAAGGACAGCAGGCCACTGGGCCACATTATTTTTTTAAATACATTGTCAAATGACACTGATGGATGACGTGATTATTTAGATATTACTCGGCTTCTGCACACTTGAAGCTTTCCAAGTTAAATGTGGTAGTATTTCCTTCAAACTTTCGTCAGGTCACGAGCCTTTACAGAACTGGAAGTTGATAAGGGATTCACTCTGGGTCATAAATCAAGTTCCCCGTTAAAGCTCAGGGCTGCAGTTTTATTTAGAACAAAAAGCACAGAGGGCATGTCTGGTCAGTACTGATTCTGCCATCTAGATTCCATTAGAATGCTTTCAGCTATAGAATCAATACAAATTAATCTAAACCTAACTTGTAACTGACAAAAACCTTCTCACTGTACCGCTGTATAGAATGACGACACCATATCTTCTCTGTTCAAATCCACCAATTCTATTTACATCATCATTTGTAGTTGTAGGAAAAAAGAACACGTATGGCCCACGTCACAGCTTAACAAACCTTAAAACAGTGACAATATAAATGTTGGTTATCCTGAAGTTTCCGATGATCATAGGCATGAGCAAGATATGTTCCCCCTTGAAAACACACTTTTTTGTATATTTTATCTACGCTAACTGATACTGATACTGATAAATATGAACAACTTAAACCAAATATATCCAGGTTAAGTGGTTTAGAGAAAATATTTATGACAATTATACCTTTTAACAACTTTATTTTATTGCATTGCATTTTTATTAGTGTACAAAAAAGTGCATAATGTATAGCTACAAAAATTTATGAGTTTGTGATGACCAAAATACAGTACCATATTCTGTACCGTACAGTACCTTCTGTAAACAATGCAGCTACTATAGCCTTCAAGGTACATAACTAAGGTAGCATACATGTTTGTAATAAATGCTTTACAGTATATTTCATGCCACATTTGTTTTGGTCTATAGAGGGCAGCATACACAAATGACAGTGTTTACTGTAGTTTTGGAGGGAAATGTAAAATGCCAAGTAGAATATACAGTAGGAAAAAAAATTGACATCTTTTTAACGTTTTCTAACGACAGAATCTAACGTTGGAATTTACAGTATAGAAAGTGTTTGCTTAACAACATTAGATTTCTTTGAATACAGTAAATGCAAACATGCTAGCCTTTTTGTTGAGGTGTCTGGATTTAATAATAATCAGTATTGCATTAATATAAAGCTTAAGACATACGTGTATCCCTGATTGTTGATATGCATGATGACATTCGTGAGCATACAGTAGCTATTTGCATGCACTAAATGTTGTAAATTACCGTTGTTATATTACAGTAACAACAGTAGATTATTGCTTGTTCTAGCTATTGACAAATTGACAGAATGATTGTTGTGGTTACATTATTGCATACAATATAGAGTATATTTATCATGCTAAAACTCTAACACGCAAATATATTTTTGAAACCTTGGTATTTGCATAGTAAAACAAACATGTCTAATAGTGCAAATATGTCATATCAAGGCATGTTATAAATATGAGCATGACAACCTGCTATCGGATGCAGCTAGATGGCAAAACATTACATATAATAAAACAAATATGAAGTGAAAAACATAAATATGTATCATTCATGTCCACAAGAGCTGCTTAGATAAGTGTACGAGCATCACTTGCAGAGAGTCGTCGTGTCCATGTTCAAAAAACGAATGCTCATTCTTGATTCAATCTCAAAACCCTTCAGTAACTGGAAAGGAGGCATTTTAAGGGCTAACATCGTAATTATCAAATAGGCCTACTGCATGTTATCCATATAACACATTATCACATATTTCAAGCAACAGGTTGAATAAATAAATATATAAATAAATATATGAATGAATAAACTGTATTCAGTACTGACCTTCAGGAAATGCTCAAATGTGATTCCCTCGTAAAACTCATCAGGTTCCTGGATATGAAAGAAAAGAAAAGAAAAACGACTGCCTTCACCATTGACTGGACTCAGAATCAGACAAAAAAATAGTATCTTTCAGATAGCTGTCCTACCATGTGACCCATAGAAATGCTGGCTACCTCCAGCATGGCAGCATCAGCGATACCCTTCGCTGTTTCCTTTCCCAGGGCCCCGCTGCGAGACAGCAGCTCCTCCACAACCTTGCCCATGTAGACAAAAGCAGATTAACATCCGTGAGCAACTGCACTTTGACGGGGCAGGCGTCCTTGAGCAAGGCACTTGGTGAAGCTGCATAGACTGCAAGACTGTGTTATGTACTTAACACGTCTTAAAAACAGTGTAACAGATAATGATTACCATCACCACAGTATCATTGCACATAAATACACTAATTAATTAATTGTTATCTTATTATGCTAATTATATTTAAAATTTCATCACTGTACAAGACATTAAGGGAAATTTTTATGTCACGACACCAAAATGACCGACAACGACACTAAGCATTAGTTCGCCTGTTTATCAAATGATACATGATCATATTTTCCCGATCTCCAGGGAAAGATTTAGTGTAAGGTGTTTGCCCCCCTGTCCCTCCCCTAGCAATATTATACCCCTAATATTTTCTGTCTACTACTGCCATCTACTGTACGTAGTAGATGGCTAACGTTAACAAACATATCTAACCTCCAGTACAACAGTGTAATATGGTTTACAGTCGGAGGCTTACATGTCTGTATTCCTCCAGGGTTATTGTTCCATCATTGTCAGTGTCGTGCATATTAAATAGGACTGTGGAGAAAGAAATAACTGTTATATATAACTTAATAACCAATCAAGCACATTGTTTCAATAGTACGTCAACCTCCCTTGAAGCTATAATTGGTCTCTCTAGTTTATGTAATTTTAATAAGTGATCACTTTGAAAGCTAGTTTATGGACACCACGTGGGCCAATGAGGGAACTAATCTGCCGAAACTCTCTCGTTGGATCCACCACTGCTATTTGACATGCATCAATGTCTGTGTCGCACCTAGACAACATATAATAGAAACTCTGTGTGAATGGAAAACCTTTCACGAATGGGCAGTAGACATAGAATCATTATTCTATTATCTTAATCATCCACAAATAGCAGAGAAACAAGGCGTATATGTAAAAAGTTCCACATTGTAGCTTTAAAGCCAAGCATGCCGTAGTTTGCCAGAGGACAGACATCTTAACTTCTCTCTCCTGATGCTCTCGCGCTGCTCATCTGTCACGTGGAGAGACGGAGGTCTGAAATGGGACATGACCACCAGGAACTCCTCAAAGCCGATTTCCTGGACCGTTCCTTCACCATTCTGTCGGAAGTTTCTTCACATGCATACATGTTCCGATATTATTTAGAAAATCAACTGTCAATATTGAAGTTTACATTCCAGTTTTGAAACACATCATGTTAACTTTCTAAATTTGGAATATGTCAGCATTTTATTCTGATATTCCAAATGTGCTGTGTACATCCTCTCAAAAGCGGATAAATATCGGCACATCCGACATGTCTTATAAAAGGCCTTAGTCAGAATATGCAAATGAGTTATGTTGAAAAAAAAGGAGCCATATCACAATCTATATAATCATGGGATAGCCTATGTCTTAGTATGTAACCACAGTCAATATCTCAATATGAAGTTATGTTATACAACTTTCAGTTGCGGTGATAACATCATTTGCTTACCTTCTGTCAAAAAAAGCCTCTATGATCTGGGAACGGATAGGATTACAAGCCAGATCTGGAATTGTGCTGAAATCCTGTCTCCTTGAGGAACAAAACACATTATTTTTAGGGTGTGGTGCTGCAAAGACAAGTTAACCCAGGTAAACAAACTGCCTGTACAGCATTTACTTTTTTTTTTAAAGAAATTGAGAATAGAAACTGAAGTGAACTCTACAACACAATACAATAGTTCCTATACTTGACACTACAATAGTTCCTATGCTTGAAAGTTAAAAACATTTGATGTTACCGCAGAGTCTCTTCATTGTGGCTTAACTGCTTAAATCTCTTGTGGAGGATTCCGATCTGTTCAAAAGAAACTAACAAGAGACAACAGAAGTTAACAGTAGTATAATTATTTAGCTGTTAGTTGGAAAGGGAATTGTCTAAAGATGCAGATCAAATCCTTTTCCAACTAACTTCATGTCACATGTTATGTGACATCAGTTCATAAAGTTCTTTATGTGACAAAAGTGAAAGTTTAAGCAATGGTACTGGAAAGTTTTGCACTGAAGGTTTAGCGATTAATTTTTAGTGTAAAATATTTAGGTTTGTGTTGTCTCTCTCATGTTAAAAAAAAATCTTAGTAACATACAATGATTATGGCCCGTTTATACTGCATTTATTCATACAAAACATAAAGAATATTAATCTGTATCTGTATGAAAAGGGACATTCTTGTAAAAACACACATAAGCATTGTTTGTTCATATAAAGTTTACATACAGTATATTTGATTTTTTGTTTGTTTTTAGGAGAAGAAATTTGTCGTTTCAGTGACTATGAGCTGACATTATGTTTTCAGAATGTATGCTACGGTAAGTAGCCTATCCTCTATCTATTTTTGACTTAGTGACTATTAACTTATATAAGCCACCATGTATAGTTTTACTGTGAATTATTTATTGCTACTGCACCATGTTTTCTTTTACAGTCTAACAGACTAGTGGACATTTATTCATGCCAACGTCTATAGCGTAATTACATTACCTTTTCTCCTTTAGAAGAGGTTACTCAGTAGGCTACATTATGTTGCTTTTAGCTAGTGGAGCTTCGCATTTTTAATTCCCCATTTCGGCATTTTTCAGACAGGAAACGCTTTTAAAACGACTAATTGATTCCTGCGTGTGTGTTTCATAGGGAATGCCCGATATGCTCTCTAATATGTAACTGCAAAGCAACATATCAACGATACATCTACTACTCACAGCCGGTCTTTTCCGCCAGATGAACGTATTGGGGTTCACCGGGCACTGAATGTAAGGCGCCCATAACAACAGTACAACAGGCTTATTTCTTCGGGACAATCCAACAACGATTGGTGGCAAGTAACGTTAATCGATTAAATTGAAACGTCGATGCGACGTTTTTCGGATTGAATATGTTTTGGTAATAATTAAGCTTTTCCTGTTGTGCCGAGTCTCTTCAGATGCTCATCTTCTGCGGCGTTAACGTTAACGTTACTTCCGCAACCATTCTTTTTCAGCGACGACACCGTGGAACAACAGGCTGTATGCACTTTGCATTATTCATTTACACTTGTTTAGGATAACCTATTACTGTACACACGGGTAGCTATTTCATACCTTACCTGCTACCTGCTACAAATCAAAAACAACAAGCGCGCCATTATTATTAGTAGTAAGTTAGTAGTAGTAGCTAGTAGTAGTTAGGCTATAATATAAGTATTGGTAATTATTAGGTTAGTAGATGTAGGCCTAGATAGTAGCCCTAGTAGTAGCCTACTGTATCAGTAGCAGTCGTAGTTTTTTAATGTAGTACTTGTAATAGCCTAGAGGTAATCTTAGTAGGCAAGCCGTTACTCCACAGCTGTAATTCACAGATTCAGTTTCAGTTTTTTCCCCAAATTCCCTTTGTCCTAAATCTAGTTGAGGCAGTAAAAAAGAAACCTAAATTACACAGGAGTGTCCAAGAGTGAGAATTAAACTGATCTTTAGCATCACAAAAATACTTATGGCGCACGTCATTGGTAATTGTTTTAAAATGTGCAGTAGTCATGGTACACCACATGGTGGCAACATTTAATCAGTTATAAGCGTTTATTGTCGACTACATTAGCGAAAGGTGTAGTGGACCCTGCAGAGGGATACACGGTGTCGTCACAGGACTAAATCTTTAATAAAGTTGGATCCATACCCCTGGAACCCCGAACAGTTAAGAAATTGAGGGTCAGGTGGGTGTCTGAGCTGAGTGACAGTTTATTAATATGGTGGGAAGTTGTTAACTTTACCCCATTGCACCACCAGTCTAACAGCCAATTGGGAGACTGGAAGTGATGGACACCTCTTAATAAGTTCTCTGTCCTCAGGGAGGTAGACAAAGCAATACAATCCAACTTGTTTTCTGACAGTTAAAGCCTTACCTACAAAATACACACACATCACATATTTGTACACATTGACATTAACAAACTCTGAATGTGAATCATCTTAAATTGTATCTTGAACACAAGAATTACAAACAAATTGTAAGCCAATGATTCAGCATCATGCAGACACCAATATTTGGAACATAACATAGTGTAGGCTATATATACAGTAGGCTAAAGGCTAATATTCACCTTTTGCTAAATTGATAGCCAATATAAATTAGGGTCAATTAAGTCTCTTGCATTTAAATCACCCTACTTAAAGTTACTATAAGCATTTGTCCCCTGTAAACATCTAGTTTATACTGTTATCTGGTGGTGTAGATGCAACAGATGAACACTGCTAACCCAGCGCATACGAGCGTGCTTGCTAATCCATGCCAGTGCCTTGTGAGGAGGTATTCCAAAAAAATGCTTTCCTGGGCTCTAGGTGAGTTTAAAAAGGATCTAACTCACTGACACTCACTGAATAGTTTTTGAATTTGCACGACAATCAAAAAAATGTCACCTTTGTTTAAGTTTTCAATAGGCCATCTGCATAAAATGAAAATAGGCTTTTGGGGCAAAACAGAATTTGTCTGCAGTACCAGAGTTGGCCACTATACTAGGCTGAAAGCAAGCCTGGAGGCTTTCTCTATGTAGCTAAAAATAGCTAATTTTGTACCTATGATGCAAGTTGACTCTACATCCCATGTGAGTGTATACGCTTTACAAAATACTTAGTCTACTTTTATGCATACCAAGTCCGTTTTTGGTCTAAAATATTGTTTAGAGCACCTTTACAATTACAGTAATTTGGCAGACGCTTTTATCCAAAGCAACTTACAATTACATGGTGCTATTACATGGAGCAGATAGGGGTTAGGCATCTTGCTCAAGGATGCTTACAGGTAGGACAACTCGGGCTCAAACCCACAACCTTCTGGCTGGGAGTCCAACACCTAGACCACTAGACTATCCTGCCCACCTTTATGTGCAAATTAATATTGGCAACTTTGAGATAATCTCTCTCTCTCTGTCTCCCATTATAGATGTAAAGATATACTGATGTAAAGGTATACTCTGCTGGCCTAGACATTTTCTGAATCAGAAAATTATATTTTATAATTTAATATATATTTTCATCATGCTATATATTTACAACGTTTGTTCCCACCAGTCTATTAATGCCATTTCATTGCTACTCTCTCCCTCAGTTGCACTACTTCCAGTGCAGATCATATAAACTATAGTTTATATGGCCCACGTGGTTTCCATGATAAACTATCTTTATCTAATCGTTTAATTTTTTTTACCTGTGTTTTCTTGGGTGAAAAATCTACCCGGAGCCCTTCACAATTTCGAATGAATCCTCTTTGCTGAGATAATGTCTTTGCTATTAAAATGTTTGAATGGAGGCCGGGTGCGGTTGTCACAAGCAGATGAGGGGCCGCGACAGACAGCCAACCCCATTATATATACATACATGTATGAATAACTGAACGTTGACATTTTGTCATTAGGTTGTATGGCCTCTTCTCACTGACGTATCCTAGCAGGGTACACACACACTTTATGCCAATTTAGGTCCCAATTGTCTGATAGTCAACGCTTTTTCATTGGCACATTTGAATCAAACCAACACTGTTTACGTTGTAGCGAATGGGGGTCCATTGAGATTTCATCCTTCCTATATCAACTGTTTCTCTTTTTTGAGAGCACTCTTTCATTCCATTGTTCTTTTCTTTCCTTGTCATTCGACCTATGTCCTCTCGTGTCATACATAAACACGAGAGTAGAGCGTGTCACACCCATACGGTCTCTAACCTATGCAATCGCTTGAGAAAGGATGTCAATGAGGATTTGTTCAAATCCTTTCTGTTGCGGCAGCGTGTATTCCCGGTATACACAGCGAAGGGGAGAGGTGTGTTCACGCCTTGGAGGAGAGAGAGGGCAGCCCTGTCCCTGCTTTGCATGCGCAGTGCCGTCTACGGCAGAAGAGACTTGACAGGGCACCGCAGTGCTGCCACCAGCTCCAGACAACAGCTGCTCGGAACGAGCCGGCGTTCCTGGGGGCGCTGAGATGCGTCTTTGTCCTTTCCTCATCTCTGCCTTAACCTGTCTGTCTCTTTCCTCCTCCTCTCGAGCCCACATTCAACACACACACACACGCACAAAAACAGATTACCGTCACCTGTTCAAGGTATGTTCTGATATCCATGAAGATGGTTCTGATTGAGTGCAAACAGCTGAATGAAACCTGTGGTTTTTATACTTGAGCTCAAATCCATTGTTTGTTCTGCTGGCCGGGTGACATGTTTGTAGAGATATAATTATTGGGCGGTATAACCAGATTAAAATATTCATAGCTGTGCTAATGTTTACGAAACAGCCCAAGGTGTTGTTCCGTTTTGTTGACATTTGTCATAGAAATCAAAAGAGTTGATGTTTGTTTGCAGTGTGTTGCATTAGAACAGTGGGTGCCGCATCAATTGCCTTTTTTCACACTACAGTGAACAGAAGCCATTTTGTGCTGAGGTAACTGTTTTGCTTCTCAAGAATTGCGTATATTTGCTATGTTATCATTCATATGCAATAACAGTAGGCTATCATGCCACTCAAGATTTCTTCTCCACTAACAAAGCAAGCTCTATATATTTAAATTCATCTCCTCAACCCAATGCACGTTATTTTTAGACCTTCAGGTTTGACGTCTCTCTGTTGCATCTTCACATCAAAGGGAAGCCGATAAAAAAAAAGGAAAAAGCAAACGCTCATTGTGCAGACACGTTGCTCAGTTCTGCTCAGTTTGTTGCTCAGCCAAACAGGATGAGGAAACAGGATTCCATTAGGGCTGACAGCCAGTGCCCTCCTTAAGTCCTGGAATAATTTATTAAATTTTTATTTTGTGAATGGTTTTTAGTTAAAGGAATCCACCTCCTGCGTAGAACCTGAGTGACGGGAGCTTGAGCACCTTCCCTTGAAACGCAGAGGCGGATTAACATGTGAACAAGCCATGTTTTTATTTTTGCTATACTCCATTTCAGCATTGGTATACTCCATTTCAGAGGGAAAAAGTTTTTTTTTCACTAGCCTTTGCAATGCTTTGTTGCTCAGACTAATCCAATTTGAGCAGGAGGGAATTTCCCTCTAGAAAGCCACCAATGGCATCCTGGAATTCAGAAAAGGATGGTTTATCTCTATAAACAGACACTGGGAATATGTCACATCAACAGATCATTTTCCATCCAACTTTATACCACTCAGATTTAAATGCTAAGTAAAGTTAATACTAAAACAGTGCAGCTGCCAATTAAGGCTCTATGGTCCTGCCAGCCCAATTTGAATACAGATCCTTTTTTCATCATTCATTTTATTGCCTACCCTGACTTAGACCTCACCGCATGTCACTGGTATATACAGTGCTTTATATACAGAAGCCTGTATATAATGTTGTTCTGAGGACCTCCTAGTGTTTCCCAGTGGGTGGCTCCTAGAAACAGCAAGGAAGAAGGTGAAGTAACATATGACCCTTGGGATAAACAACTACTGGGGAATTAACAGCTAAATGTCCACATAGTACTATATATTTACTTTCAATGTTCTATGCACATTGCACTAGTTCAACCATTACAGTTTGTATTATATCATAATGGAATATATTTCCTTTTTGCTGGCTTCTAGCACTATAGTTTTCCATGTTTATGATTGTTTTATGAATGATTGCCTCACTCCTAACTTTGTAACAACACAATTTTACCACTGAGATAATAAGGTGCACTCTCATAGGCAGTGGTGACCTCTAGTGGAAGACAAGGGAAGCTACGGCTCCTCAGAATTAAATCACTAATCTTATTTTACAGTATGTGACCAATTATTATTAATACTATAATTGTGGTTGATTTTACTGAGGCTGTTGTGATTGTTTTTCGTGATAATGATGGTTTTATTGTGATCTTATTTTTTACGTTTTACACGATCTCTGACCAGATGTGGTTTTGATCGTAAGGATACGACCAAGATAACATTGATGAATACCAGCTCTGTCGGTAAAATTATCTTAATTTTCGAAGCATGTGGGTTCTTATATTGTATTTAGTTCTGCCTAACCTCTCCGGTGGTCCACCGCTCTTTGACATAGAACATTTCACTACGTGAGCAGCACTACATGATACACTTTGTCAAGAGATATCGTAAAACTGCAATAAAGCCATAAATAGCAGCAAACCACACATTTGGTTTTTTTTCAAAACTGTAGCTTTAAATTTGAGACCACAAACCATGTCTGGGTCAGATGTGTCGCAGGGGAATATCAAAGTCATAAGACTTCTTTTATTCGTCCAACATGCCTTCCTGATTCTCTTGCCACGGTGGGCTACAGATGGGCAGATCCTTCACCTCCACCCCTGCTGCCGTGGCTGAGGGCCCCATGGGCAGGCCAGTGTCAGACCTGTATCAAATCAAACCTGACAGCAGATGGGTGACATTACCCACCACCTGTTATCTTTGTCCCCCAACTTCACATCCCATCCTTAAGAAACGTTAAAGCCATTAGCAATAGTAAGGTGTGGCCGTTTATATTTAGGATGCACTTTAGCTAGGTTAATCTCGTTAATGTGTAGTGAATAATGTCAAGCATGGAATAAACTTCAACGTTTCAATGTTTTCAGTGACGCATGCATGAGTCACTGAAAATTTTGTCAAATTACTGTTCTACTGTATATTCATAAACCATAGAAAACATAGAAAAAATGTTTGACTCTATAAGAGACCACCTGTGCAACTGGATCACGTCTTCACTCAGACACCCTCTTGCCAGATATGAAGGCTTCTAGCCTCATATCTGATAGGCTCACTGTAGGAACTGGTTTGACACGATATCAGTGTTCAGGAAACCAACTCGATATTTATAGGGAATATTCTGTGGTTTGGCTCAGACAGGAGTGCAGTCGCATTCAGCAATCCTGGCATTAAGCAATGTTGGCGTTCATATTTTTAATTTATCTGGGGCACATTGATAAACGACATTTGACTCATGCACCCCTCAGCTGATACGATTGTCTTATTACCAAGGACATATCCTTTTTAAATGTATTTAGATTATTGACCCAAATGGATCAATGTTTATTTTAAATAGATTTAAATGATGGATAGATTATTTGTTTGGGGAATGATAACACCTGATTATTCAAAAGCATTTATTAATTTAAAATGTTTTAAATGTCCCCATGATAAAAGTTGTCTTGTATCAGTTATTTTTACCTTCATTCATTCTATGATCACAGCAACAGATTAAAATGGTTTGGTTTTTGATCCGCTGCAGTGATTGAAGCTACATGAACCAATATAAAAATATGTTTTTTTCACAGTAAATATGTATGTACTATACTGTGTATATATTTTCCATTAGGTAATTGCGACACAGAATCAGACTCGAAAAGGGTTTCTTTACGCAGCTCTTGTCGAGAACGGTTTATTTACAGATCCACAGGTGACAAAGATACTTTCCAATCAATGTCTTGTCTCTCGAGAACGTCACCTTCCTCCATGTGTATACTGTATGTCTTCTGGATGCCAGCACATATCTCTGCTGGCACAGAGCTGTTCAGGGTAGGCACCTGTTTACCTTTGGCTCTGCAGTGCAACGTAGAACGAGGATGATTAGAAAAGACTAAATCCCCAAGTGAAAGTACTTGTCTCTAATTAGATAAGCAGCATTAAAGGGCCCCTATTGGGCAAATCCCTATTTCCTTGCTCTTCCACATGTAAGCACTTTGTCACTGTATGTAATTAGTTCTAAAATGTTAAATCTGAAACACACCCTGTTTTATCATATAGTTTTCTTAAAATAGCAGTTGATTCTCCAAGAGCTCAGCCCCCAAGGTTCCAAATACAGAAGAAAATACAGTAGCCTACCTGTATATTTAAATTAAAACACTAATAACATAAAACATTTATACAGAGGGGCAGAAAAGCATGCCACAAAATATGACATGAAATGAAACATTTGCGATAAACTTAAATTATTTTGAACAGCATATGGATTTTTTTTCAATGGCTTAAATAGATGTAGTTCTGTGAGTATAGGCACTGTAAGGATGGATCAAGTCCTACAGTTCCATTAAGATGGAAATGAAACCCTAGGACATTCATCCATCTAATTATTTGCACTGACACAGTACATTACATAAAAATTAGACATGCTGGACATGACTTCCTGAGATTTGTGAAGCAGCTCAACATCACTAAATCACATCACTTAGCATACAGCATACCAAAAACTTTATAACGAATACTTTGAAGACAAATACAACTGCTTTATGTCTGGGATAATCCTGGTCAAATCCCATCTTTGTTCTTCACAGAAGGATAAAGTGTATCTTTCTCGGTTACATGCGTAATGCAATTAAAATAGGCAGTGTTTTCAGTTCATCAACACTGCTGCTAAGTTTGTGACCCCAATTACTGCAATTCAAATAAGAGCTTTTGATACATGGCATTATGTCAAAATATTAATACAATATATGCTCATGGGCAACAATTAATTCTGCCGTACAGGCATTGTTTTCAAAGTCAATTCAAGCGATCAAGCAATTAATAGAGACTTCATTTCAACACCATTTAAAGGTATTTGTAGATTAACCTATGCTTTGATTAAATCAATGGGCAAACTTGTTTTTATAAATTTGTAGCAATAGTGACACATTTAGCCATTAAACAAAGCAAGGAAATATGTGAGTGGTAGTTTGCAACCTTGTAGCTAACAATTTTTAGGAATGCATCAAATGTGTTTCATAGCACTGTATGGTGTCTCACTTGCCCGTTCCGACACTCTTTCTTCAGACGCCCCTCCTGCAAGACACTCTCAACAACCCCACAAGTGCAAAAAGGTTATAAATACTGTTATGAAACACAGTGTCACACGCCAGAAGAGCAATTAGCCTCAAATAAGGTGCTGTATTCTTTACCCGATGGCCCATCATCCGAATGTTAAAGATGAAAGCGATGCTCTATGTTTGATGCTTCGTGTCACAATCAATTTACTCAGCCTTTCCTACCTAACAGCCATGCCGAACTGATGTAATATTCAGGTGACAGCAATGCTAATATCTGTTAACATCCTAAATGGCATACAGTAGGAGGAAGGGCTGAGATGATTTTTTTTTTTTGTATTCAAATATTGGCGAATACGTAACAATACACTTACATTTGATAGATGTAATTTACTATTTCAATTCAGCTTTCCAGTCCAAGTATTAAGAATGATGTTGTGCAATGCGGAGCCAAGTTCAGTGCAGGGCACAGGGTTCATTGTCACTGGGCTGCGCAAAAATCTCCCAGAATGGAGATTTCTGTTATTCAGCTCCTCTCTGGGGTTATTGTCTCTGTTCTCTGGTGATTCTGTTACAGTATTTCTAGAAATTGCTTGTGGCTTATTGACAGAAAACTGTCTGCTGGTATGTATGAGGTTGACTATTGCACGTCACAGCCAGAAACACCATTTTGTTTTACTTGCATCCAGCTTCGTGTGACACTTTCAGTAATAGCGTCTGCTGAATGACTAAACATGTAAATGTAAAATGTAATCTCTGTACTATGTGTATTGATGATATAGGCTACAAACAATTCAGAAAACAATTTTCTTAATTAATTATTTTAGAGCAACCCACCCCACTGGTTTCAACTGTCACAACTGAATATTATTTATATAGAAATTAAGTACTTAACCAGCACCACGCAAGCTTCAGTGGTGTGTAGCAACATGGTTTCACATCTTTTGCCTAATATCCACAGACATCTTGCTGAGTGTTGTTTACAGTAATTAGGTTCTCATCTACTTCCACCAGCTGAATCAAGTGGCAATTTCAGGCCAAGGCAATGTGTCTAAGGTAAGAAAACACTCTTAACCCAGGCATGCAATCCCATGAATAACAATTGTGAAACCCATTTTCACTCTCTCTTTCTCTCTCTCTCTTTCTCTATCTCACTATCTCTCTGTCAGTCTTTCTCTCTCTCTTATTGTCTCTTTAATTTACTCTTTATGATGACATCTGATGTTAGTGTGACAGGCCTGCCCTACGTTTCTTCATGTTTATTTAACCTTCCTTTAACGCAACAGTTCTCAAAGTGGTCCAGGGGGTCATCAGATCAAGATCATAATCTTTTTTATTATTACTTTATTTATTAATTAGTTCTGTTTCCTTTAATAAAATGTGCATACCCTATTTTTTAATGGTGTACGTTTGTATGTTTATATTGTATATTCCCATTCAGAAAATATTTTTCCAAAACCATACATGCAACCAAACATATTGCCAATGCATGCATTTTCCTAGTTTTTGGTATTTTTTCTGCTTTAAAAGAATACATGCACAGGATGTAAGCACAATGAGCATGCTGCCTAACCCCTATCTGCTCCATGTAATAGCAGTGTGCTTGGGATAAAAGCGTCTGCTAAATGACCTAATTGTAATTGTAACATGCTTACCTCATGTGGGTTAGGGTTAGGGTTAGGGTTAGGGTAGGTTAGGGTTCACTAACCCTAGTGCATGGGGAAGAGCAGTTACCAGCTAAGAACAACTTATTTTAAGCACAGCAATGCAATCGGTGTTAAGATGATTATATTATTCCCATACGGCCAGGGGCGGACTGGCAATAAACAGCAGCCTGGAAATTTGCTGTCAAGCGGCCCCAATTAGATACACCAAATTCAAACTGATGCAACATAATCTGTCTTCTAATTATCACTGCCTTCTGAGGCCTTTTCTCCCTCTCTTCTTTCTCCCACAACTGTTTTCTTGGCCTCTGCATCAAACCTCTCCCATTATGACCCTGCATCAGAATTTTCCAGATGAACAGTAATTAGTTATATTCAATCAGTCTGTTTATATAAGAACGCAAAACATATCTATGCTTCAAATACTTTTAAACTGTATTATTCAGTAGCACAGGCTTGCCGTCACCACACCTGTGTCCATCGAGGTCCCTGCAAAGACTTCCTGTCTGCCTCAGGTTCACCTGTTTGTTAAACGAGCGTAAAAAAAGACATCATTTGGACTGTCTGACGTGAGCATCAAATACTGTTGTATTCATTGAATTCATGAAGAATAGTCCAACCTTGACATAGACAAACACATATGTGGTGTATTACACAACATACTTCATTCTATTTCTTGTAACAATAATTAATTTGAATGAAGTAGTCCAACCTGCTCATATAAATGATCACAGTCACACAATAACATTCAATAGTGTACCTCTAATTGGATCTGAGTGGGTTCCTGCTCCCTCCTCCTCCTCCTCCTCCTCCTCCTCCTCCTCCTCCTCCTCCTCCTCCTCCATCCTTTCCCTTTCTTGTTCGGGCCATGTTCACCTGTTTGTTTAGATTGTAGAGGAAGAATTTAAAAATTAATTTTAATTGCTATCGAATATTATATGCTTTATAGGCTATAATGTGAAAAATAATTGATGAGTAGTCCAGAAGAAATCTATCAAACTTAGATGTTTATTTTACCCATTTACAGTCGAAGTTGAGTGCCATTTTTTGAACACATTTAGAATAAACTTCTCTAAAGTCTTACTACCAACAGTTTGAAAATGGTCAAACCTGCAGCAGGTCTCTAGCAACAAAAACATTATGGTCTTCAGTTAGTTCATTTAGCTAGTTCAGAGCAAATAGCATGCAAACCTACTGTAAGCATGACACAGCACCTGCTCCCTGCTCACTCCATTTGGATGTTTCTGCCTCTTCGCCATTGCCCTCACCACCACCTGCAGACTGCTTACATAAATTTGTTATTTGAAAATAAAATTTGGCGCACCTTCTCTACACCACCGGCTGCGGGTTTTCTCTTTCTATCCACCCATGTTGTGGCAATAGGTGTTATATAACGAGTGCTAGATACTAACTGCCCGATTGTGATTGTGATTCAATTGTGATGGCAGCTGCTAGCTACTATTACAGATTGCACCAGCCGTGTCCCTGCAGCTAAGATGACCTGTTGAATATCTGTATATAGGCTATATAATGCCGGTTGGGGGAAAAAGACCCGAACTTCCCAATGGCCAGGCCGCGCCTTCATACAATTTAAGATGTGCCACTGTTGTATTGCGGGAGGAACATTTAAGTGAGGTCGGCATCTGTCTGATTCAGACATATTAGGGCTATTAAAGCAGCCATACCAATCTCCTCTACGCACATTCCCTGTGTGCCTGTTTCGCCTAATTGTTGTGCATAAAGAGAGGGATTAGATGCTAGGAACGCTCCTGTTAAGGTAATCAACCATTCGCTGGCTCTCAAGAACTGGACCGACACCACTGCACAGAGCTGCCGGGAATTTCTTTCTTGTTTTTGAAGCGGTGCAGGTGTGAGGTTCTGCGCTCTGGGACTTCATTAGTATGGGAAAGATTTCACCCGGCCCACTTTCAGAATCCCCGCCGTGCCACGGAGACAGACGGCTGTTTTGATGGAGGGAGGGATGGTGGGAGGGAGGGAGGGTGATCAATTTGCCACGTTTCCGCGGAGAATCATCAGCCTTCCTCCTTAAGTCCTTCCCAGATTCTGAGGAGGCCTGGAGGTCAGAGAAACCGTTCTCTGTTGGCGATCCATCTAAGTTATTCAATTTCTCCACATAATCTGATAATTCGCACCGTTGTTTTTCCTCCAATATCATTAAAGGTACACTCATCAATTGCGTTATAGCGCACCCAAATGTCCACCCCAGCTTACTGCTTATGTTCAGTTAACACAAACTGTGCACAAACTGTAGGGGGAGGAGTAGAGAGGAGTGTCAGCCATTATGCACTCAGGTGTGTGTGGGAGGGGAATACGCTAAATAAATGAATTCCATTTAAAAAAAAACATTCTGCACAGTGGTCCTTTAAAGTGCTGTAAACTTTGCTGCTGACTTGTGTTAATGTGTTATGTCTAATGAGTTATTTTTTCCTATTTGTTTATTTATGTATTTTCTTTATCTTTATTGCATAAATGTATTTGGGGCTATAGAGAAAAAGGCTTATTCTGCTGTGTTGTCTTTGCTTTTTCACAAGTTTCCATATTTTGATCTCACATATGTGCGGATAGGCCGATGCCAAGAAGCACTGAATGGTGTTGTCTGGAAAATCCCCTTGCTGGGACCTTAAATCTTCCCTACCTGGAAGGAAGCAGGTGGCATGAGCTGAATATCAAGTGTCACACCAACGGTTAGCCCAGAACACTACACAGCCTGCTAAATGAATCACAAGCCATTCATTAAGAAACTTCTTAGCAATTCAAATCCCCTAACTGCATAAAAGGTAGGCCGTGATTTCATCAGGATCTACACACAGGTATGACCCACTTGACTATGACCTTGTGTTCGTTTGTCTGCCATATGAGGCGGAGCAATCATAAATTATTCAGGACGGCTCGGTGTGCTGGGTTAACACTAATAACCTCCCTGAGTACATATGACGAGAACTTCAAAAATAACTCAAACAATGAGAAATTGCTGTGTTGAAAATTTTCATCCTTCAATTCTGGGAGAGAGTGACCAGTTAAAAACATACATTATTCAATAATGATTATTAATCGAATGCTAATTGAATATGTCATGGAATTATTTATTCAACAGAATTATCATTGCTATGTCCTCAATGTTTGCGGGACAATGCAAACAAATAAACAGTTAGAGTTGCCACAATAAGGCAGACTTTCAGAACAGTTTTTGACATGAATTGAGTTTTTACTTTGTTAGAATCTGTCATTACCTGTGGTGCTCCAATAGAAGCCTTATATAACAGGGAGCTTTTCGAGTACTTGTCAGAAAGCGTCTGATGGGATTTCAGGCTTACCGAGTTACGATCAGTTTTCGCAGACAGAATTGTGTTACTTAAAAACATTTCTTTCTTATCCTGAAAAGAAAAAACAAGAAAAAAAAGAGAATTGTCATCTGCTTGCCGAAAGGTTCCTTAAAAATATTCATTCTTGAGGAAGTAACTGTCAATTATGACCAAAGAATAGATTTTAAATCCTGTTGCTTAATTTTAGCAAGCTAACACAAAATGTCCTGGAGATGTATCCCACACTTAATGAGTTTGGAGTCTGAAACTGGCACAGATGCAATGGGTCATGAAAAGCTTATTTCACTAGGCATCAACTTGGGAGACACACTTTGATTCATCCCAAATCTGCATACCCAATTTACATTTCAAAAGACCTCCTTTTTCATTTCCATGAAATTGAGAGTGTATTAGAAGCCAGAGTTAAAAACATTGAATAGGAGATCTGGCCAATAGAATGCTCACTCGGAGGACAATGCACATGGGAAATCACCATGGAGTTTATCGGTGTGTTAAACCCAACTCATGAGATTTTACTGAAATGATATTAGCTATTACCAAGTCCTTATAACCAACAGCTTACCTAAAAAAGTACAATATCTACACCTTTTGCCTTGACACAGTCATATTACCGCCAGAAACAGCTCTATTAGTCTATTAGTACTATACAGCACTATTATTCAGCCTTTTGTCTTGTTTTACATTTACATTTACAGAATTTAGCAGATGCTTTTATCCAAAGCGACTTACAATTAGTACACTTGTCAACAGTTGAACTAGTTAACCACCAGTTTTTGCAAGCACACAACATTCTTCCAGAATAAGCGAAGTTGAACCGGTTAACCACCTATATCTCTGTTGTTGCCCACTGGGCAAAAAGTGGCACAGTGGGAGTGGGAGGGAATATAGTCAAAGTCCTTATAGGAAAGTCTGGCCACTTGGCAGCCATCTTGGTAACACCCAGTTACTTCTACTACGCATGAGCAAGGTCAGTGCAACCACGCAATTGGCTTAAAAGGTTTCCGGATTGACCGTTATAAAGCAGACAATTGGCTCTTTGGGGGGAAGGGGCGGGATATATGCATCCAACCGCCATATTTGGCGTTACAGACTTCTCCCATAGAGTTCTATTCGGGATTCTTGATGTGGTCTGTCTCTTCTGTATGATGTCTCTGATATAGTCTATTACTCGTGCAAGCAGTGAAGGTTTCTAATCATTTTAACTTGAGTTTGACATGAGAATAATGATAATAAGGTCCTAAATTTGTCAGGATAAGTGGCATTATCTTTGCTTTAGATATGTCCTGGATTATTTTAAGTGCTTTTGTAGATGGCTCAATAATTTGTTTTGTTTGGGAGGTAGACTTTACTGCATTGTTGCTGCCAAGTTTTCTCAATCAATCCGTGGGAAGGGAGAATAATCATCCTTCCAAAGAGAGATTAGGCCGTTTCTGTGTGTTTCGGGTCATTTCAACACAAACCAAGTGCGGAAACCTGCAAGCAGTCCTTTGTGCCGTAAACACATTATATATAGTTCTAGTGGATATTCGGTGGCATACACTAGGCTTTACTTAACACTGTTGATAGGCCTACGGCTGGTTGGGAAGTGCGGTTAATTTATTGTGCTCACAGGCACATAGTGTTTCTTCTTTTTTAACCTTCTCAGTCTAGACAAAATCACTTCATCACCCCCCCACAAGCATGCTTTCCCTTTTATCTGTTCCTCCACGTCCCTCTTGGGCTACTCCGCACGGACACCCATGTATGCAAAAATATCCAGGTTTTCCATCGCCGTACTGTAGTTATAGTGTGCACCTCTGTCATCGGCCCAATTATACGTGTCAGTTACAGAAAGCCCCACACATTCTGCATGACAGATTTGTTTTTGCTGTTGTCTGCCTCATCTGTTTGCCCAAGGATAAGTGTCTCCGTTGCTAAGTGGCCGAAGGTGATTAGCTGTCACCTGCGCTCTATGGAAGAACTTCATGGTGCCAGTGCAAAGTTACAGAATAGGGCATGGCGGGTTGACAGTGTGGACCCCCATCTGTTCCAACAGCTTCCTCTAGACGACAGCCCTCATTCATTAACATCCAGACCACATGTTAGCTTAAAAGCCTTTTCCAGCTACCAGCTAAACACCTAGGTCTTACGTTTCGGCCACAAAAAGGGGTTGTGATGGGCAAAACACAGGTTCCCCCGATAACTTAAAAAACATGCACGCTGCATGCGTGTGTGCAGGCATGTGCATGTGCTTTGTCCAACCAAACACTACTACTGTAGTATAAATACTAGCAAATGTATGGTGTATGCAATAGAAATGGAAACATCCTTATATATAAAAAAATATAAAAATGGAAAATAAATCACATAATGATACTACATTTTACAAAGTTTATTGTGTATTAGAACCACACAAATGCTGTGCACTGACAACATTCTAACTCTATAGTTATATACAGTATATACTGTAGTGTGATATTTACAGTATCGGTGTCCTGTCTAACAGTGTACTGTGTATACTTAAGCAATAGCTCACGACAGGCCATGGTATACGCTTATTGTATCACAGCATAGGGGCGTGGTTCAACCCTATTAACTGTAATATAATAAGCGTATACCACGAGCTATTGCTTTTATGAAATGGTTACCAAGTATGACAAAACGAAATTAATAGACACACTACAATTTGATTGATTTATTTTATCAATAGACATTCTTTTATGAATACAAAACGTAGTCCCACCTGGCTGCCTGCACATAGTGCATGGCAGTTGCTATGCAACATACATCACAGGCTAACATTTTAGTTTCTATCTATAGACAGTTTGCTTTCTAATTTCTAATTTCTAATGTTACTTGGTCGCTGAGTGATACGGATCTGTGAAAAGGAATTCCACGTCATGGCCGTTGTATACGCTCATTATACCGCTAGTATAATCCAATCAGATCGCTTCATTTGAGCTACCCATTTTATACTGTAAAGTATCAAATGTAGCTGGTCGTGCCACATTCTAAAGTAAAAGAACATGTCAAATAAGGACGTCTACGGTGCTCATTTGATGTGTTTCTCAGGTGGGCAGAACGCTGCCATGCAGGAATAATGGGCCTTTAAATATAGTTAATGTGAACCAAAGATTACCTAATATCACCTAACTTTGGTGACTTGTTGAGTCTTGGTGCGCAGGTGCAACAATAGCCTAAATCCAAACGTCCTCTTCTGTGCTTCTGCCCAAAACAAACCATACCTTTACAGCTGTAGATGTGATAGAATGCTTTATTGGTCACTAGGTTAATCAAATACACCATATATTTACATTACAAACAAGGACTCTTTAGCAGAGAATGAACCCCCTGGAGAAAACAGCTTAATTACTGATGGGAGCGTTTTGACCCACACAACTGTAAACAGCTGGTAACAGAAATGCTATCGCTCTTCCCACTCCAAGGGCTGTTGTGACTAGACTCTCAACTCGCTTTCATAAATGTCTCTTTTTTACTTTCTCCCACCATACAAGCCAGTTGTTACTAAAAACACTATGGCTCTGAAATATATTGAAGTTTTCTCTACATTTATTCATAGAGGATTAAAAATCAGATCTCAACCCCCTATGTAAAAAATTTATCACATTTTTGCAGGCTAGTAGCAAATGACCAAGCCCCTGTTATACAACCATGTGACGAGAATATCAAAAACGGAAGAAAAGGCACAGAACAGCGATAACAACAACAAGGTATTTCTAATAATCATTTCCACTAATATTATTTTGCAAATATACAGTACATGGGGCTCCCGAGTCGGGGTGTGGATGTCTTTGGCGGTCACCTTGTCAAGAGTGTGCACGGCTCTGTCTTACACACCCTGGTGTGCGCTGCAACATAATGGAATTGGTGATGAGCAAGTTGAGCCGGACAGTGCCACCAGACAATGACTGATCGTCTGGGGGACGCTAGCTAACATAAAGCATTACGGCTACATAATTGGCTTTAGTAGCGGACAAGGCTCCCGAGGGCTAAGAGTTTAGCCTCAAGGTCACAGTTTTGTGCATGATGCAAGGTAGCTATTATGTGGCACATCTCCAGATGTCGCCGAAAGAAAAGAAATAAATACGTTAGCCGTGACCTTGTGTGCGGCAGCATTTATGAAGCCGTAACGTTGTTTTCTCCCACCCACCCCACAATCACTGGATCCCATTTATTCAAAACTTGTCACCTCCAGGGATAGGTCAAGTGCTTTTTTGCTGAGGAACAATAATCCCTTCCTTCCAGGAATTCAATCAGTCATTTAGCCCAGGATGAATGAGATATGAACGGATGCCTAAAAATTATTACAATTCTCTGATCTTTTAAAATGGGCACTACTTTGAAATAAATACCTTGGAAAGTTATTGAAAAAGATGCATTCCTTTAGCAGTAACTACTTTATTTTGCTAACCCTGTAAATCCATAGTTTTCAAAGCGTGGGTCATGACCCCCACAGGGTCGCAGGGATTTTTTCGCGAGGACACAAGATCATTTCACATTTTTCAGAACATTATTCAGAATTCTTTGTTATTTTTAATCACGTTTAATACATAATGCACACATTTCTCAGTGGTGTTCATAGCTGTTTATATGTGTATACATTGTAAGCTACATGTTAGGATATTAAACCAGGAAGCAGTGCTTTATGTGTGTAACGCTTGTGGGCCAGGGGCGAGAGTTAGCGTGAGCCAGAGGAACACACGCAGGCGAGAAAGCAGGTATAACGCGTTAAGCGTAGATTTAATGAGCAAATAAAAAAACGTACAGGGCGTAAAGCAAAAACAATGACCAACAGCACCTTGTGCTGTTGGCAGAACTTAAATAGTCCACTAATCATAACTAAAAGAGACGCACCTGTGGGGCGAATCCCTCCCAGGTGCGCAATAGGGAAGGGAAACCCGGAGCGCGCATAGGCCTGTGCGCGCTGATCGTGACAATGTGACTCAAATACAGGATAGATGATACCACGATAAACGTGCTGGATAATGGAGAAGTTATGGCTTCCTGTCTGTGAAGAAGCTTGTTAATAAAGAGTGTGGCTGGTGTCCCTGGGCCAGAGGCTGTGTATTTAGTGTCAGTAGCTGTCAAGCATCTGTCAAGCATCTGTCAGTGCGTGGTGCCTTTTGCGTTGATTGATGACCACACCCTGGTGGGTTCGGTGCATGCGGAGACAGCCTGCTGTCGTGCCACTACCTGCGTTGATGACCCCGCCGGTGGCATCAACGCTGAGCAGAGGGCAGAGGTTAGACGCATATCTATGCCGACACGTGCATACACGCTCGTGTGCGCGCACACACACACACACACAGAGACATACTTGCTTTGTCATACAGGCTTGTTGACTTTGGGAATGGAAGTGAATGGATGTGTTATGAAACTAAATCTTAACTGCCTTATGTGACAGGAACGGCTTAGTGAGACAAGCTGCTACAAAGCTCCTGTTTTTGTCTTGCCTCGCTTGTCACAGGCAACACATACATTATGGCTCCTTTACCTGAAAACATGCATGTTTGAAACCATTTTCTTCGCTCTGTGGTGATCAAATTATACATTTTAAAATTTTTAAATAATCCCCACAAAAATTTTCAGGACATATATCCAAACTTCAATATATTGAAATAATCTTTCAATTTTATGTTCCATTTTATAACACTTTTAATCAGGTTTTATTATTTCTAGGAACAAATAGGTATAAAGAAAGTACGCACACAACTGTACAAAAGCACTTGATGACCGGTGGGGACTCTCGACCCTAGCTTTGTGAATAGGGGCTGAAGATCACCAGCAAGCGTCATAAATGTGTCAGGGCACTGGCGAGAGGCAGATACCATCTTTAATTCCCAGAGGGTGATCCCTCGATCTGCTCCCATCCTCCCACAAGGATACACAGCCGGACCTCTCACTGGATATAAGCACAAAGGTCAGAAATATAATTCAATTCAAGGGGGATTTTGTGACAAGTGGAGATTTCCTCTGAAATTTCCATTACAGGCCACCACATCCATAGTAAGGGTTATAACCAACCACCTCACAGTGGAGGAGAGACCAGAGAGTTACTCAGAGAAAACCTTTGGATCATACAATGAATTTAACTAGAATCGTGTCCTTGAATATAATACAAACAAGGACGCCTTAAATGTCAACAACGTATTCATACACATTCATGCTTTCAGGGTAATTTCATTAAGATGTAAGATGTTAATTCGCTCTGAAAACGAAAGTATAAACAGAGAACCTCCTTGGAGGAAAGAAAATTTGCACTGCGTAACAAAAAAAAAAACGAGAAGAAAAACACTCAAATCAGTGGTTACAAATTAGACAAAAACTTGAAAGAAAATGACTTTTAAGGAATTCACTGGTGCACTAAATTGGAAACTTGAAAACTACTTTCTGACCAAATTATTGTGCCAGCTCCAACTATAATCATCATTGTAATTTTATTCTAGTTGACTTACAGTATGCTTTGCACATTCATGATGCAAATGCCAATCTCAATTTGAAAATATTTACTATATTTTATCATTATAGTGTATATTTATAAGTAAGAATAGAAGTATTGCTGTAGCCACAACCGATAAATTGGACTAACTGCTGGGAGATATAGGCTGTCATTATTAGCTATATGAAACCATTCAATAGAATATGTTTTATATCTGATTTTATATAGAACTAGTCAATAGAACTTTTCCAACTGGCAGGATGTTTTCTTCTGTTGAGATTGCATAGCCATCCTACCCTGTAGAGCAGTGGTTCTTAACCTGGGTTTGATCGAACCCCAGGGGTTCGGTGAGTCAGTGTTAGGGGTTCGGCGGAGGATAAGACACACCCGACTCATATGATTCGTGATGACACGCCCCCCTTCGGTGGGTTCGGT